>JAXRKP010000686.1:40000-127500 GCA_037039925.1 Doris montereyensis | reverse complement strand
GTGATGTAGTAGTTGATTTAAAAATAAATGAATGATGGTAGTGGCAAGCAATCAATTTAATATTTAGACATCAGGGTTATAGGGTTTGCGGTGTGCTTTCCTTTCATTTTCACAAGCCAAGGTGTCGCCCTTAACTGTTTGTTTATTCTGGCATTTTTTTAATGGTGTTTACAAAATGATCGGTGAGTTTAAGTCTTCATAGCAATTCTTGCCATATGTTTCAGAAACGTCTGAGTGGTATTCAAGAAGAGAAAGAATGAGAAAAAAGAGAATGAAGAAAAACATTGTTATTTTTTACCTTCTTTTAAAAAAATTTCAGTTGCAAATTGTCAGATCCCAAAGATGGCCAGCACGTTACCAATGAACTGGATCGTCTCATGAGAACCACACGAGATGACACTCTGGTTCAGATCAAGAAAAGCTCAAAGGACTTATGGAAAGTGCCACAAACATTGACGAGGCTCTAAACGAAGTGGAGAATATGGCCGCCATGCTCAAAAATTGCACCGTTGAGGTAATGGATAGAACGTTGCTTATTGATCTAATTTTTTCTTCTTTTTTTAAAAGGGAAGATGAGACAAACGAAGAAAAAGAAAGAGATGGGGGAGAGAGAGGAGAGAGAGGGAGGGAGAGAAAGAGTGACAGAGAAGGCAGAGGGAGAGAGAGAGGAGGAGAGAAAGAGTGACAGAGAAAGACAGAGGGACGAAAGAGAAAGAGTGACAGAGATAGACAGAGGGAGATTGAGAGGGAGGGAGAGGAAGAGTGACAGAGAAAGACAGAGAGGGAGAGAGAGAGGGAGGGAGAGAAAGAGTGACAGCGAAAGACAGAGGGAGATTGAGAGGGAGGGTGTTTTATTGACTTTGAAGAATTCTAAATTATTTAGAGTCATTGATATCATTTCCTGTTATATGATATATGGCTATTGCAATAATGTTCTCATTTAAACAAGATCAGTTGATCTATAAACATTAACGGACAAGCAACCGGCAATTATCTTGTAAGCATTCATTTAGCTCTGCATGCATTTTGTCAGTATCTTTTTTATGTAGTTTTTCTTGTTGAAAAAGTCAATCTGAGATCCAGTAACATAATAAAATTGGTGTACTACATGTGATGTCCAAAACATTAAAGTCACGCATTTTATGTATCATCAACAAAAATGCTTTTGTGACTGAAGTGAATTATTTCAATACGTTGCACTTCAAATCTGAATTGAATTTTTCTAAAGTGTCCTTTCTTAAATGATATATGTTAAGTTCCATAGTGTCAACTTTGGCTTTTACATAAATTTGTCTTTTACTTGTAGCCTCAAAACAGTATGCCCGACGTTGTGATATGGATGATATCTGGCCAAAAGCGTATTGCATACCACCGCATTCCAGCTACGAACTTCTGTACTCAGATAACAAGAATGGAAGAGGAAAATCATGTGGCAAGCTCATGAGTCTCAGGCTGAAGGTGAACAGTTTTTTTCAAGAAATTATTTTCTAAGGTTATTCCTGGTGTAGTCATCTATGCATGTCATGTTTTTAAAAAGGTTTTTTTCTTGTCAACAAATAAAAGATATAACGATTTCATGTTTTTTTTTTTTTCTAATTCACAGTAGTGTACGGATTTAATATTTTTGTATGGGTTAATTAGATTCAACTTTTTTTTTACAGATTATCAGGGGAAAGAGGTTGAAAGTTTAAGCGTCTCTTATAAAGAAAAATCTAGATTTTTCATTATATAACTATATGCTGTCTGCATGGCATTTAGCGAAGGTGAGTAACAAAGAGTAAATTTTTCCTGATTGTTCTTCCTCGTATTTTAGATGGCCAATAAGAGTACATTTTGTATAGGATATCTAAAACGAAAAGTATATAATGTTTTTAACCGTTGTTTTTCACTGACAGTATCCACATTCAAAGGACAAGGACAAGAAGTCAGACATTCCCGTCTTGCTTCGCATCAAACTCTGGCTTGGACTCCAGACACAGGAACACGCCTGGCACAAAATGCAGTCAGAAGGAGAGCTGGCCGTCTATGCAGAAACCGTGAGAATCGGCTAGATTACCACTTTCTCCTTAGTTTAAAGCGTATTCTTCCTAAAGAATGCCCATGATCCCTTCATAAACGCCCCCCCCCCCGCCCTCTCCTCCCCACCCTACGTTATGCCCACCCTCACTCACTACCATACTGGTATCAAATTGTTTACTAACAACACACCAGTACACATTGCACAACATAACACGTTAATAACGTAGATCTAGATACAGTAATATATCAGATCAACAAAAATATTTTTTTATGTAAAAATACAACAAATAAAACAAGGATCGGTCAAAGTTGTAAGGTTTCACATGCCATCATCGTTGAGCAATGCGAACGTTGCAGGCACAATGTGAGGATTTAGCCATTAATAGATTTCTGATATTCTTTTATCCTCACTAAACGCCCACCCCCTTTGCATTTTCACACCCTCATGGCGTTTATTAAGAAGAATATGGTACGTTGAAATAAAATGATAGAAGAGATGCTCCTTTCTTTTTCAAATTATCCTACTATGTTGAAGAATTAATTTCATCTTAGAAATATTGAACTAAATTATCTCCTCTGTAATTATAAATGGATGACTAAATAAAAAAACTACCATGCTATTGTATTGTTTTGTTTTTGTCCACTTACTACCAATCTAGCTCATACAAGGAATTCATGCAGAATATAGGCTCGTTATGTTACAGATTTATTTATATATCAGGTATTATACAGTTCATATTGACTTTCTTCCCTGTGTTTTCCAGTATGAAAACCAAGTGAACATCCTGGGTACGTGGACCAACAAAGGACCGACCATGACTCGACCCAAATACTCTGACAGTGAAGGAAGGGTGAGAAAAACTGCTGTTTAAAAAACAGACCAAAAAAAAGAAAACTTTTATCAATCCTCATATTCCGTCCTTTGTTTTGTTTTTCTTTTGTTTATAGACTTGGAAAGGGGGGTTGGTGGAGCTGCTGGTAGGTCCTACTTCTTTCCTTTCACTTTCAGTCTTTCCCTTATCTTTCGTCTTGCTGTTATGTCTTAATTCACCCTGAGATGATCGCATGTGGTGGACAGGGTAATATTTCAATTAAACAAACAAGCAAAATCTTGATTGGCTTTGCTTTGGGATGTGGTTTTTGCTTTTAACTGCAGAGATTCCAAGAGATTGGGATGAAAATCTGGAGACACCATTTTGAATTTGCTTGACTATCATTACACTTTGCCAGAAAGGCCAGCAACTGGCAGACTTTTTTTGTTATTTACCTTTGAGGGGTTATTTCAACTTAAATTAATTATCGATGCTTTCTGCAATATTTTGGGCTGTTGTGCGAGTTTGAATTAGTTTGCGCTGTCAGAGACTGTTTTTCAATTTGGGAAGGTTGGCTGCTGCGTTGATTTTGGGAGATGAGAGAATTTCTTAAAAATTTACTTAAATGTGACCTTTGTCTCTTTCCTCTGTCACAAGCTTACATAGTGCACTGCATAACTAGACACTAAATCATCTTGATCTTTTTCATAATTCAGATTCATTCTTCTTATTTGTGGTAATAAAGATACGTGACTAACTCTATTGCTGTCTGTGTGCAGCCTCTACAGGGCGGTTGGCGGAGCTGCTGATGGGTCATACTTCTTTCCATTTCCTTTTTCACTTATTGCGTCTTGTTATTTACTCTTTCTTTTCACCCTGAGATCACCGCATATGGTGGATGAGGGGTAAATTTGAATGACGCTCAACCTCTAAAAATGTGTAATTTATTCTGACTCCATTTAGATTGAATTGCACAAAGATGATTTCAAGCCTCCTCCCGGCTGGCAGTGGGAACTTGAATGGTATATCAGCCCAGAACTCAGGTAGGCTTTGCTGTCTTGCCAGTGGCTCGTCCGCTGGTCTTTATTTCGTGTGTGGCATAGGTGGCAGTGGTTAGGCTGCTGAACTTGCGATCGTAAGGTCCTGGGATTGAATCCTGGCAAAGCTAGTTCTGACATTATTTTTTCTTATTGTAATCTTCTAGATATAATAAGAACATTTACAAAAATGTACTGCTTTATTTATTCTTACACGCTTGCCTACTGTGTCTTTCCCCCATCCAGTATGCTGTATGACAAAGATGCAGGCCATCGCACCTACATGGACGAGGTGTACGAGTGCCATTCCCGAAACATTCCAGGCGGCTCTTGGGGGCAGCCAGCCGACCTTGGTCTGATGTGGTAAGAAGACAACAATGCTAATTTCCTGCTATGGTGGTGGCTTCAAATTTTTCTTTTGCACGTTTCGTCCCAATACGAGTTAAGCGTAAAGATAATACAACCTCATATGCTAGAGAGTGACGTCGGTGGCCGAGCGGCTAGGCTGCCGGACTGGGGATCATGAGGTTCTAGATTCGAACCCTAGGAATGCAAGGTCCAACATTGTGTTCCTTGTTAAAACCACTTCGCATGCAATTTTCCCCACTCTATCCAGGTGCAAATGGGTACAAGCACTAGCTTAAGAGTAAAAACCTGCATCAGACTAGTGTCCTGGCCAGATGGTGGTTATCATCACCTGTTCCGCTTCACGCCATTGAAACAGGGATAAGCTCTGACTCTATGGGTCATAAGGGACTTTACCCATATGCCACTTTTAGATGCCGATACGCAGCAACACATTCTTTGTTTTGGTCTTTTTTTTTGTTGTTGTTTATTTTGGGTTTTATTTCGTGGGTAAAATTGCCGTGTGATCCTCAGTAGGTTCTGGTTGTTACAGCAGTTCCCAATCGTTGATAGATGCTTAGAATTGACTTGTGCTTATTTTGTCGACCAATTTCAGTATTCAAGACAGTACATTCAATTCAATTCAAATACATTATTGCTTTCCATAGGAAAATTTGAAAATGAACTGTGAACGATTTTTTTTTTCTCTATATTAGCATGAATTTTATCAGTTTATGGGTGGCATTGGTGGCTGAGTGGTTAAGCTGCCAGACTTGGAATCATGAAGTCCCAGGTTTAAATCCCAACAGATGTAGGTCCGTCGTTGTGTTCCCTTGTGAAAAACACTTAACAAGCACTTTTGCCTCTTGACTCAGGTGCAAATGGGTACAAGCATTACCTTGTGAGTTAAAACCCTTAGTCAGACTATCGGCCTGTCTAGGAGGTGATCATTATCACTCATTTCACTTACCGCTGTAGAAACAGGAATAAGCTCCAGCTCTATGGGCCATACTGGCCTTGAAGGAACGTTTACTTTACTTATCCCTTTATGTATGTGCTGTGTTTGCCTGTCTACAGAAAGGAGATCCTTGCCCCGACAAGGCGGCTTTCCCACTGCCAGATGGCTGGAAATGGGACGATGATTGGCAGATAGATTTGAACCGAGCTGTGGATGAAGAAGGTGAGGAAAACATGCTTTGTCTTTGAAGTTTTATCGCGAGCGGTTGGTTGGTGATGCTGGTAGGTCCTACTTCTTTCCTTTCACTCTTTCACTTATCTTTCATCTTGCTGTTTTCTCTTGTTCACCCTGAAATCACCGCCTGTGGATGAAGTTGTGTTTCTTTACACGAAGTTTAATTTTGACTGTAAAAATGTTTTGTTGTTGCACAGTTCTGTGTGTAATGCGGTTTTTTTATTCTTAAAAGCATAGTGGTATTCATAAATACTTTTTGTGCCCTAGAGTTCCATTTACTTGTGGGATGTTTTTTTGTTTATAAATATGTTTGTATTGTTTTATTTTATTCTGTGTTTGCTTTGTCATACTTGAATGTTTATTTTTATGTGAGGGTTCAAAATGTTATTTGCAGTGATCTTTTTCCTTGTCAAGTTTATAAAAAAAAAAATCAATAAATGAGACATTTATTCACATATTATTTTAAAGGAAAACCGCCTATTATCAAGTTCTTCTTTTCAGATTTTGCTCATTGTTATATACTCTTATGTTAAACGTGGGCTTTTAATTAATTCTTGCATGCCTTTACTTGTATGTACAAATTGTATGGTCGGTAGGATGGGAGTACTGTGTGGAATCCACAGTGGGTGGCTATGGCCCAGTGGAAAGGACGTATCATCTATGCAGACGCCGCAGATGGCTGCGTCCCAGAACTAGTGTACAGAAGCCAGACTCAAAGAAAAAGCTGGTATGTTGTTACACGATTTAAAAAGCTGATATATTGTTACACAATTTAAAAACGCTGGTATGTTGTTACGGGAATTAAAAAGCTAGTATGTTGTTACGTGATTTAAAAAGCTGGTATGTTGTTATCACGATTTAAAAGCTGGTATGTTGATACGCAATTTAAAAAGCTGGTATGTTGATACGCAATTTAAAAAGCTGGTATTTTGATACGCGATATAAAAAGCTGGTATGTTATGTAATTTAAAAAGCTGGTATGTTATGTAATTTAAAAAGCTGGTATGTTATGTAATTTAAAAGTTGGTATGTTGAATTTAAAAGTTGGTATGTTGATCGTGATTTAAAAAGCTAGTATGTTATGTAATTTAAAAAGCTGGTATGTTATGTAATTTAAAAAGCTGGTATTTTGATACTGCGATATAAAAAGCTGGTATGTTATGTAATTTAAAAAGCTGGTATGTTATGTAATTTAAAAAGTTGGTATTTTGATACGTAATATAAAAAGTTGGTATGTTATGTAATTTAAAAAAGCTGGTATGTTATGTAATTTAAAAGCTGGTATGTTATGTAATTTAAAAAGCTGGTATGTTATGTAATTTAAAAAGCTGGTATGTTATGTAATTTAAAAAGCTGGTATTTTGATATGTGATTTAAAAAGCTAGTATGTTGTTACGGTATGTTGTAAATGATTGCATAGTTATGACCTACGTATCTTCTGCGATATCTGAAGGAAAGTATAGGCTTATTTTTCTTTAGAGACTCTTTGTAATGCCCATAACATTTCAACTTTATTTCATCTAATGGCACTTCTCTAACTTTTTGATGAAAATGCTCTAATGCAGATAATTTAACTCTTGAACATTAATAAACCTTTTTTTCACACTTAATTCATAAGTACATGCTTTATTAAAAATGAAATACTATTGTCACTCGTGGAACACTTTATTTCTTAATCTTAATTTGGTTTCGTAATCTGTGTGTATTTAAAGGAGGAACAGAAGAAGAAGCAAGTAGAGGGATGGGAGTACGCCCCGCTCTTCAACATGAAGTTCCACGCCATTGAACGCACCATGGATTTGGTTAGACGTGAGACGCTGGCACCGTAAGATGATCTCCACTGGCAAGGGAGAGGCCTGCTTCTTTAACGTTGCTCATGAGGTAATTCATGTGTGTGTGTGTGTGTGTCTATGTGTGCTTGTCTGTGTGTGTGCGTGTCTGTGTGTGTGTCTGTGTGCATGTCTCTGTGTGTGTCTGTGTGCGTGTCTGTGTGTGTGTCTGTGCGTGTCTGTGTGTGTGTGCCTGTATGCATGTCTCTGTGTGTGCGTGCGTGTCTGTGTCTGTGTGTGTCTGTGTGTGTGTGTGTGCGTGTGTGTAATAGATTGATAAATTGTTAACATGCTGCATCAAACGCATCAACAAATTAATTTTTCCTTGTATTAAATGAAATATTATAAATTACGTAAAGAGGAAAGCTTACAAAGGTTCATTTAGGAGATGACTCATAAATTTCATCTCTTGTTCACAAATTAATGAAATTTTATTTCATCGTGGGTTTATTCTAGAGAATGAAATGTTTGTAATTTAATCTTTTAATGTAAATATTTATCGGTGGATAAATGTTGTGAGTCAATATCATCAATTTTTAAATACCATCTAAATACCATTTAAATACCATCTAAATACCATTTAAATACCATCTAAATATCACTTAAATACCATTTAAATACCATCTAAGTACCATCTAAATATCACTTAAATACCATCTAAATATCACTTAAATACCATTTAAATACCATCTAAATATCACTTAAATACCATCTAAATATCACTTAAATACCATTTAAATACCATCTAAATATCATTTAAATACCATCTAAATACCATTTAAATATCACTTAAATACCATTTAAATACCATCTAAATATCACTTAAATACCATTTAAATACCATCTAAATATCATTTAAATACCATTTAAATACCATCTAAATATCATTTAAATACCATTTAAATACCATCTAAGTACCATTTAAATACCATTTAAATACCGTCTAAATACCATTTAAATACCATGCTGATCTGCTTCTCCATTGTCATATGGAAGTCTAAAAAAATAAAAAAACAGTTAGAAAAGAAACTCTGTCGATGTGTGGAGTGTCGGTACAGTATCAAAGTTGCAATTTGACTTGAGCCGTTACTTTATTTTTATATTGCAATGATTTACGTTATTCAATGCCATTATTTCAACGACCTTTCATTGAGTTTCTATGACCTTTTACAACAAATATTTTTAAAATTTCATTATTCATTTACAGTTTAATGTGCTCACATTATTTTTTTAATGTTTTGCAAATTTCTTCGGCAAATTTTGAAACTTATGTACATAAAAATTACTTTTTTAAAGAATAAAGCTTTAGATAAAAGCTTCAATGAAAGTGTAAGGGAATATTGATAGAAATAATAATCAGAAGAAAAAGATGTAAAAATTAGCATGGCACAGATTTTAAAAGACACTCTCAAAGTGTGAAATCAACCGTTAAGGGGCGTCCGGGTGAGCTGTAACAGCGTTTAGTAGAGTCTTGGGCTCATAATACCCATTTTCCAAATCCACTCTAGAATGCTACTTCAATATCTTTAGAATCGAGTACATCAGTTGATTTTTTTATATAAAGCCTGAAAAGGTACTAATTCTATGGCCAATTTTAATATGGCTGTATCATTCTGAAGAAAGTTGAATTTTCAAACCCGTTTTTCTCAAAAGATGTGATTTCTAGCATACAACGTTTTTAAAATCTTAAAATCTCAGAAAGTATTCATGCCAGAGTGTTGAAATTTGGTACACAGCTAGACTAGTATTTGTTATTGGGAACTAGAGATTTTCACTGGTTTATTTTGATTTTCATATCTTTTGTGCACCTTTAAAATCAAAATATTACAAAATTTATCAATAGTTATTTTTTAATAAAATACTGATTTTTTAAAGCACATTTAAAAACAGCTGAGATAAATTAAATATGTCTTACTCCTTATTTAAGGGTTTAAAGAATATGTCTGAAAAAGAATTTCATTGTTAGCCCATATACTTTTTGAGATTTTAAGATTTTAAATTTCGGCATCAAAATTCAACATGGCCGCCGTTACCATAGCAACCGAATAATTTTTCCCAAAAATTTTTACATTTACATAGTAACTTAGATGCAAGCAACACATTGGAAGGAAAAAATTAGCCAAAAATGCATTAGGGGAAAAAAAGTGAAAATTCAGTAGGACAAGGCGTCCTACTGAATTTTCACTTAAAATAAATTCACAAGAATTAATCAAATTTACGGATAACAAGAAAGGAACTTGAACTCCATTTCAACAATGAAAAGAAATGAAAACGTTTTCATTGGGCAAATACTCACTCATATCCTTTCAAGATCATCTTAATATCTGATATATCTGCTCTTTAAATCTTACACTTAAGTGTACATTTTATGAAATTTCAGATAAAATTTTGGGTGTCATCAGATCAAAATGTATAATAATTGTGTAGTCACACTCAATTTCTTCTTCTTCTTCCACGTATCTAAAAATCCCCAGTTTTAGAGGACTAACATGTAATTACATCTTTTCTACTAACCAGTCTCTTAAATGTGTCGATTTCATCTCATATTCTTTCTTTTTCGTTTCCCGCAGGGTTCAGGCGATGAGAAAGAGATGAAAAAGCTGGCCACAATGGCTGCCCCTCGTATGTTCTTGACCCATAAAGGTGAGTTCATAGCTAATGTCTTACAGGCTTATCCCCCCCTGTTTTTTATTGAATTCAATGTGGATGAGCCATGTTCTTGTGTTAATGGGGGAAAGTGAGCATATTTTAGGATGAAAATGATTCAAATACATCAAAAGTAAACAGTAAAATCTTTTTGCATTAAAAATAAATGATTTTGTATAACACTTAACGTTTTTTTTTCTTTCTTTTGTGAATATGCTCACCCATATATATTGCGGATATGTTTCATTGAGTTTCTTGACTATGATATCTTTGTTTTTGTTTTTTTAACTATGCAATGTCATCATCACTCATAAACTAGTGAATTAAAATTTGTAAGAATCATTAACATTGTCGAAGGCAGAGGTTAATGTAGCTCATAATATATATTGTATCGTTTGAAAGCCATGTAACGTATTTGTTGATGATGGTTTCAGCACCTCACAAATATCAGCTGAGAGCCTACATTTATCAAGCAAGAGATCTTCTGGCATGAGACGACTCTGGATTGTCAGGTGAGTTTTAGTGTTCAGAGGCATCTGAAGGTGTTGTCGCGTGAACAGTCATAACCGGTGCCGTGTGTTAACCTTTTAAAAAAAGATTAGTACCGAAAAAATAGATGACGCATTTTAATTTAGATGTTTGGGCTGGTATAAAACCTGAGAGTTCTACTGTAATAATGATAGAATAGACTGGTGTCGGTGGCCGAGTGGTTAGGCTGCAGAACTTGGGATCATGAGATCTCGAGTTCGAATCCTGCAAAGCTAGGCCCGACGTTGTGTTCCATAGGAAAGACACTTCACACGTATTTCCCCTTCTCATCCCAGATGCAAATGGGTTCAGGCACTGGCTTCAGAGTAAAAACCCGCATTAGATTAGCATCCTGTCCAGGAGTTGATTATAATCATTTTTTCCTGTTCATGCTAGAAACAGGGATACGCTCTGGCTCTATGGGTCATAAGGGCATTCAAAGAAGGAGCTTTTTTTATGTAGATGTCGGGACTGTCATCAAAGTTAAAGAGTTTTACTCTATCCATAATAGAAAAGAAGAGAATCCTTTAGGTTGTTTCTGACAGAAAAATCATTCATGTTGGATATAAATGCTTTTAAGCCTCGGTCAAAAGTGCCATGTGCACTCTATTATTATTATTATATTATTATTATTATTATCATTATTATTATTATTATTATTATTATTATTATTATTATTATTATTATTATATATTATTTATATATTATTATTATTATTATTATTATTATTATTATTATTATTATTATTAATATTATTATCATTATTATTATTATTATTATTATTATTATTATTATTTATATCATTATTATTATTATTATTATTATTATATATTATTATTATTATTATTATTATTATTATTATTATCTCTATTTTACGAACGTGTACTGTGGGCTAGGCATCTGACAATAAGTCATGGTTTCCATCTATCTACAGATCCATTTGCCAGAGTTTCCTTCATGAGACAGAGCATGGTGACTGAGAAGGTAGAGAAGACGCTTTGCCCAACTTGGGACCAGACGCTCATTTTTGCCGAGATTGAAATTTACGGAGATCCCAAAGCGATGGAGATAACACCCCTGAGATTTACGTCGAGCTGTTTGATTACGACACCTTTGTAAGTGCCAAACCCTTTTTGTTTTTGGTACTGTTTTGGTCGCATGCGAAATGCCAAGCTGGACATGTGAACAAATTTTTAGACTTTTTGACTTTGACTTTACTCACATCCACAACGAAAGTGATCTCAAAGTTTTTGGTAGGATTTTTAAATTTGCCCTGAACTGCCCTGTAAACAGCCAAGAGATCTTTAACGTGCGAAGAGTTGTGATTTGCATGGGGCAAATGGTTCATTTATCTTCCGTCTCCGATGGGACTTGGTGTTGATTCATGTATTTGGACAAGAGGGTGGCTTTTACCTTGACAAAACTTTTCTACCTGCCGGAGCTGCTTGAACCCATGACCTTCTGTTTGAGGGACCAACACTCTGCCTCTAGACCACCCTGTCCCTCCAAATTTTGAAAAAAATTTTTTTATCTTTTGAAAAGTCTTATTAAAAACAATTTTTTTCATGGGAAAATTGTATCCCCTAGACAAACAGCAATAGCAATGTTCATTTGCAAGTCTGTGTTGGTTTCAATCCCAGCCTTTCATTCAAATAATACACCCTGAGATCACCTCCTATAGTGCACAGGGTAAATTTGAAATTAAATTCATCATCACCATCATCATCATCAACTGCATATTATCTCATAGGGCGTTGTATCCCTGATGGCACCTCTAAATGTCTCTCTGTGCTTTCTCATTCTTCCTGCCTCTTGTTACTGTTTGTCCTAAAGGCTTTCTCTACATTATTGTCTTTCTCCCCCTTCTCCCATCTTCTGTATGGCTGTGGGCGGTTGGCAGGTTAGCTGGTTGGCAGGTTGGCAGGTTGGCAGGTTGGCTGCTTGGCAGGTTGGCAGGTTGGCAGGTTGGCTGGTTGGCAGGTTGGCAGGGTGGCAGGTTGGCAGGTTGGCAGGAGCTCCCAGTAGGCCCTTCTTTCCTTTCACTCTTTCTTTTATCGTTCATCTTGTTATTTCCTCTTTCTTGATACACCTTGAGATCACTGCTTACGGTGGACAGGGTAAATTTCAATGAATGAAAGAATGGAATCTCTGTGGCTTTCTTCTGTTGTCTTTCCCACTCATTTTGTCATTCATTGAATGATTTAACAATGAAAGAAATACATGTAAATGTCTATTATTATTATTATTAAACTGAGTTTTGTCCATCTACAGGGCAAACCAGAATTTCTTGCACCTTTCAAAATCCTCCATCCTAGATGTTCATTGACTGATTTAACATTGATATAAATACATACATGTAAGTGTCTATCATTATTAAACTGAGTTTTGTCCATCCACAGGGCAAACCAGAATTTCTTGGCAGGAGCTGCTCTCAGCCCATGGTCAAGCTTGACCCTGGTGATGCCCGCACACCTGTGCTGCAGTGGTATGTGATTGACCGCCAAGGTCAAGACGGTGGAGAGCTTTTTTGGCGGCTTTTGAACTTATCAAGGTAACTTTGTTTTCTTTTTCTTTTCTTTTTTTGTTATTCTCCATTTTTGTTGTCTGTATCATCGTTTTGGTGTGAATTATGATTATGTTGTGACTGAAGACAACTGTTGTAAACATAATAGATGTTAAACTAGTAAGTGTTGTTGTATGTTTACATGTTGATATTTCATTTTGAAGTGTATTTACTATTGTGCTTTTTATTATTGTTAATATTAACTGTATTATTATTATTATTATTATTATTATTATTATTATTATTATTATTATTATTATTATTATTATTATTATTATCATTATTATTATCATTTACTATTATCATTATTATTATTATTATTTTTATTATTATTCTTTGTACTAGCAAGAGTTTCTTCTTCTCGTTTCTTTGTCTGACATGTTTATGGATTATTTCCCTTGGCTATTGTTGCTTTTTCTCTGCAAAGCTCCGCTAATCATATGTCTGAAGCTTCTGATCCACTTTGGTCTTCATCAATTTGGTTTTGAATATTTCTCACCGTGGTCTTGCTTTGAAACTTAAAGCGTTGACATATCTAAACCCATTTCCGTCAGTGATTTTAAAATGTCAACTCATCCCACTTCATCTTTGGTTGGAAACATGAATTGTCAAACCAGTATCAGGGAAAAGAAAGGAACAAAATAAATGGGAAAAGAAAGAAAGAGACAGAACCAACCAAACCATAATAAGTTTTTAATTTTCAATATTGTTTTATATGCTGCATGGGTATGAGTCAATCAATGGTGGGATAAGTTTATTTTGATCCCGTTTTTCACTTTTCTGATGTGGTTTTCTTTCAGCTTTCAACATTGACGTTCTGTTTTGGGATGTTCAAGGCATCATAGATGATGCTGTTGATATTGTGTCTTTAACTTCTTTATGCCGTTTTCGTCGTTTTCATTTTTGTGTCTTTGAGTTATTTTATCTTCATGATCAGTTGCAGGTTTTATTGATGTGTAAGTTTTACTATGTCGTCTTCATTGTGATCCCTCTCTCTGTCTCTCCCTCGTTCGATTTGCAGTCATCTCTCATTCAATTTCTTGTCCTCCAAAATGCTTTTATTTAGATTCCAGATGACGCATTTCCGACTGAGATTGATGAGGTACATGGAATGCTACATCTGTTCGGTTTTCTTTTTTACTTTCCAATCCCCCTTTTTTGTTTTAAATTCACCGTCAAACTAATGGAAATGATTGCCGTTGGTGCCTTGCCTTACAGTTTCTACTAATGAAAGCTTTTACAGTAAGCATCATAATTTGCATCTAGATAGTTCTGTGATGAAAACATGTAGTCTACAAATATTTTACTATCTTGTGCGCTATCTTACGAAGGGATTGTCTTGGGTTCTTTTTGTGTAGATAGGTCTTTTGTTTATATTTTTGTTTGGGTTTTTTAATGTTGCAGGGCATTTTTGAATGGGTCTTTTGTTTATATTTTTGTTGAGTTTTTTAATCTTGCGGGGCCATTTTTAAATGGGTCTTTTGTTTATATTTTTTGTTGAGTTTTTCAATATTTTTTAAATGAGTTTTTGTTTATATTTTTGTTGATTTTTTTTTCATTCACATGTGTTTTTTTCTTTAATGGGTCTTTTGTTTTAGTTTTTATTGTCTTTTCAAATCTGCAGTGAGTTGGATTTTTTAAAATTCTTTGTATTTTGAGTTGAATCAAGAATTCTATTCCCCCTGTTGGAGGTGGGTAGTTGGTATGTGTTTCCGGTAGGCTCTACTTATTTCCTTTCAGCCTTTTACAAATGTCTGTCTTCTCATCTTTTCTTCTCAATCAACTCTGAGATCCCTACATAATATGTGAACAAAGTAGATGAGAACCTTTTTGTTTTTAGCAATTTTTCAAAATGTAGACTACATGTTGACATCACAGTCTGAAAATAGTATCTGAGGACTAGGCGTGCAAAAATTCGCAACAATCTTTAAAAGGCATGAGCAATTTTTAAAAAAATATAGCCTCCAAAACAAGACAAGAAAAGTTACACTCACACGCAGACACACACACATTCATACACACACACACAAACTAGCAAGCACACAAACTGTACTCATCAGGTTGTGAAATGAAGATCTATGTATAGAGTCTGTTGGAAGCAAACTCTTAATTTATTATGATCTTGGGCCACCGCTTAATGGTAATTCTACAAGGCTGTAAAACTTTGGTTAAAAAGACAAAGTTACAATTGGTACTGGAATAGCGTCATCCAGTAGAATTGGTCATATCATGTCATCAGATTTTTTCTTTTGATTTTTGTTCTTTTCTTTCCTTTTCTTTTAGACGGATTTTAAGAAAACATGACAAAGAATTAAATTCAAAATACAAAATCGATATATTGCGTGATGTGTAAATGAATAGCAGCATTGCTATTATCCTGTTTACAAGAATGCATATTGTAAATGATAAGCATAGTTCCTTTCTTAAATGCACAAAATTGAAATTTATAGTTGTACATACACATACTGATAGACATACACACTTACACACACACGCACACACTCATGGTTTTACACGGAGAGATACTGACACATACTATCATATTTTTTTTGAGTCTTTAACTTAAATGTGGTTTTATAGAAAATTTATATGATTTGGTAAATATAAGACGTACAATTACTAGAAGCTTATCCTTGGGTATTTTTTTTCTCCTTTTCCTTTTTTTTATTGAATGCATTTTCATGTGTAATTGGGTAACGCTTTGACAGCAACAAAATTTGTGTTTTTCTTTTCTTTTTGATGGACACCTTGTACAATTTCCATCTTCTTGGCATCAGTGTAGAATGATTTTTTAATTTTTTTAATTTTCTTGAATGGTAATTATTTTATTTTGATTTCCGTCAACTAGCCGTGGTGTAGCCAATATACATGTAGAATTTATCTTTTCCCACCCTTGTAACTGTCCTTTCAGTTTTACTTTTCATACTCTCTTCTCGTCTTTGAAATAGTAAACCCAAAAGCTGGACCTATTTGTGAGCGTTGTCTAGGATATCAGTGTGTAAGGGTGCGTGCAGACCGAATGCCTTGAGCTGAGCTAAGGCTGCGCCGTCGTGGAGCCGCTGAAATGTTGGCTCTTTATTTATATAAACTGATGAGACCAAAAGTAGCGTGGGTAGTTGGTGGGTGCTGCTGGTAGGTCATACTTCTGTCCTTTCGCTCTTTTACGTTTTTCTTTCATCTTGCTGTTTCCTCTCAATTCACCCTGAGATCACCGCATGTGGTGCATAGAATAACCGGGCAGTTTGGCAGACGCCGCTGGTAGGTCTTTCTTCTTTCCTTTCACTTTTTTACTTTTCTTTTATGCTGCTGTTTCCTCTTAATTCACCCTGAGCTCACCGCAATGGTGGACGGGGTAAATCTCAATTAAACAAACCAAAAACAATGGCCTTGCCACTATCTCGCCCTTGGTTCTACTTTGAGCTGCGATAGATATTCTTGTATTTTTCACAGCTTAAAGCTAGCAGTCGAACTGACCTCTTTTGGTGATGACTTAAGTTGTGCCAACTGTTGTTTAGCAGCTGTTTGCTTTGGGCATGAACACCAGCCCTTTTCTGCTCAACCTAGCTCGTAGCTAGCTCCAAAGCTCAGTTTGGTCAGTAGTTTTTGGTCTGCACGTACTGTCAGGGCGGATATGCGAAGCTTGAGGTTCTTCCCACCATGAAAACGTCCATTGTATGCTGTAAAAAAGCAAAAACAGATTTAAGACACTTACAATCCTTTCATCAAACTCTAAAGCAAGATTGTATCTTTAATACTGTAAAAAAAATAGTGTCTACATACTCATTGCATCACGTGTAATGTTTTACGAAATAATACTACCAATAAGTTTCATGATCATCAAACTCTCAACAAAAAGAGAAAAAAACCCAGAACAAAGAAGAGCTGAGATGAAGGTGTGGACACGGTTTGTTTTTCTCTCCCATCCGTTGTTTTCATGACGAGGGTTACGGCTTACGTAGAAAGGATTGTTTTTTTATCCTTGTGTACACATTTCATTTATGTCCCAAATAGTATATTGTATAATCTCCATCTCCTATATTGACCCCATCCCTACCCATGATGTAGCAGTATATTCATTAAACACACAAATTTAGTACGTTATGGAATTTATGTTCAGAGTTTATCATGAGATCAAAGACGTATTTCAAGTGACATATCGTAGTCACATTATTTTGGTGGTACATATTGGTTTTTAGAAATAGGATGAAAGCACAGTTTCAATTGGATATTTCTCTGAACATGAAAAAAAGTGTACTTGAATTTGTATTTAATGAAATGGGTATACAGTTGTTTTTTTAAACTTTCATCTTCCATCATCATCGATGTAGCAATCGTATTTTGATATCATGTGTCAAATATTTAATCTTTCTGTCTTAAAAATCATGTGATGATAATGTTTACAATCTAATTTTTACAGTATGGCATAAATGAATGACTTGCTTGTATTCATGAATGTTTTTATTTTTGTTGTTGATCAATTTTACTTTGAGAATGTTTTGATTTGTTGGTAGGTTCTTTTTAAGCCGTCCTTAATTGCATTCAGTGATAACTGCTAATTTTTGTTTTTTTATGTGTTGGATGCAGTGTGTTGAGGTCGTCTCCTTACGCTCTCATTTAACATTTAACACCCAGAATCTACCTTTACAGATCCATTGACCAAAGTGATGACTACAGGTGCTATTTGGTTTTTAGTATAGGGATGAAGATATTGTTTACAAGGAGAAACATGAATTCTACTGCTGAGATTCTTAGAGAAGATGATCTTCTTTCTCCTATTAATGATTGATAATCTTGTGGTTTCTCCGTCATTGTATCGTAATTGTTGTCACCTTTGGTAAATGTATTACACAGTGGTTTATTTCATCCATGAAAGATTTCTTTTCTTTTACTGTAGAAAAATGCACTGATGAGACTGACATTGTAAACTTAAATGTATTTTTTAAATTGTTTTAGCATGTTACAGTCACTGACCTGAAAATTGAATATTGTCCTTACGATATTATTTTTTTATGTGTTCAAAGTGTAATAAATTAACAGACCCAAAGAAGAAGAAAAATGACAATAGAAGCAGAAAATTAATAACTTGGTTTATTTTTGTCTGTGAACGGTTGGCAAGTGTTGCTGGTAAGTCCTACTTCTTTCCTTTCCTTTCTTTCACTCATCTTACATCTTACTCTTTCCTCTTAATTTACCCTGCGATCACTGCATATGGTGGACAGGGTAAATTTCAATGAAAACTTTCTTTTGGTCTTGCAAGTCTTTGTTTGTTTGGGTTTTTTTTTCATAGTTATGACTTTTTGATGCGATATTAGTTAATGAACAAATTATTATTGCTTTTTTTCCTGAAAAGGGTGCTGATAAATCTTCTGAAAAGAAGGTAAAAATCTTCGGAGTTTTCCCTTGCTTTCCCAGTTTTCTCTCATCATTTTCCTTAGTGGTGACAGTGTTGCAGTGTTGCAGAATGCTGCTTTTTTTTCTCTTTTTTACGAGTTTGTTCTTCACACACGTCTGATAGTGATAAGTTTCCAATGTAGTACATTTTGTTCATCTAAAGAAAGTTTGGGTTTTGTGGTTAGTATCTAATTAGCCCCAAGAGGAATTGGGTGTTTTTTTTTTTCTTTTTTTAAATTTCCTTTTTTTAAATCTTGTTTACTTTTATTTTCTTGGAAGTAAGTTTTCTCTTATTTTTCATTATTTCCTTCTCTCTTGTTCTTTCATTTTTTCCCTGCATTTTTGTTGATTAGTGATATCGCAGGGCAAAATTAGATTAATGTGATACACGCAAATTTCTGGCTGTTTGCCCTGGGATTAATCCCCCATGCTAGCATGAAAACAAAAGAAAAATAAGGAAATGAATAAGTTTGTTTTTCTTGTCAGCAGTTTTGTTTCTTGAGAAAGATACGTAATGGGTACACGTACTAGCTTGGGAGTAAAAAAGATAATGTACGTAATGGGTACAAGCACTAGCTTGGGAGTAAAAGCCTACATCAGGGTAGCATCCTGTCCAGGAGGTGATTATCATCCTCTGCTTTGCTTCACGCTATAGAAACTGGGATAGGCTCAGGCAATATGAGCCATAAGTGCCCTGAAGGAACTTTAGCTAGGTGGTAGAAGTTGCATTAAACCAGTGATCTTGGATTGGTGATGTCATCACCTGTTGAACTGAAAGCAGTAGAAACCAAGAGAATATAAACTCTGTGACTTTCTAAGGGCTTAAAAAGATTCCGAAGAATTTTTACTCTTTACATCTTCCCTTTGAGTCAATGCACAGAGCCCTCTCACAGAGCCTTTTTTTTACGGATTTTAAAGTTTTCCCATCTTTTCTTTACATTTTTGTGTTTTTGTAGCGTCGCATTTTGTTGTTTTTTTCCTGTTTTGATGTTTTTGTTGTTATTGTTTCTTCCTGAAATTGAAATTTCAGGTTTTTATTTCCCTTTTCCTTTGGTTTTGGTTTTTTTTTCTCTCTAATAAATGATGTCACTGGCCGTTTATCTTAGTAAACTTGGCATGAGAGAATGGTTTGTAGTGTGTATGTTTAAATGAAGCTATCTAGTTAGTTCTTACATCTGCAGTCAGTTTTTGTTATTTTGTGAAGTTGTTGTGTTTTTGAGTTTTTTTGGCTACAAAGATCACATTAAAAAGGGAAGAAAGTTCCTTCAAGACCATTAAGGCCCATAGAGCTGCAGCTGATCCAGATTTCTATAGCATGAAGAGGAACGGGTGATAATGATCACCTCCAGGACAGGATGTTAGCCTGTCACAGGATTTTACTCCAAAGCTGTTGCTGCTACCCATTTTGCACATGGGTCGAGCGGGGGAAATATGTGTGAATCTGTGAAGTGTCTTTCCCCAAGGGGGGACACAGTGCCGGACCTAGCATGGCTAGGATTTGAACCCAGGACCTCATGATCCTAGGTCCACAATCTAATCACCAGGCTAGTGATGCCACATCAAGATCACAGTGCGTAAAGTAATGAAAGTCCCATACTCAGAGTTGAGTGAAGTGTAACCAGCAGTAGAGTCCTGATTTGTCTAGGCATACGGTATAGTGTGGTAGTTTACCATTGCTTTCCATGCCGTCATTACTTTCACTGAGTCTGACTAGACCTAGCTTTCCATTGCGCTGCTGGGTCACAGAAGGACCAGAAAAATTTTCCACAACTGGAAATCAAACTTGGGTCTCCTGGATTATATTTCAATCCTCTACCGACTGAGCTGCGGGCTGTAAGTTTTGTACTTAGTCACTTAGGGGCACAGTCCAGAGAAAGAATACTTAGTCCCTTCACTCACTTTTTTGTTATGTGTAATTATGCCCTCTGTTGACACATCCTCCTCTTCAGTTTGCACTGTTTTGTTTCAGTTTTTTGCAAGATGGAAAATTGATTTTATTTTGTTTCTTTTTTGTAGTTAATAGGAATAGAAGCTTTTAATCATCAATGGAGTGCCATGCTGTTTGATCTTTGTACCTCCAAGCCTTAAGGCAAAATATTATTGTCCAGATAATTTGACTCCCCATTACTTTTATCAGGACTAGGCTTCGAATGTCATTTTCAGGGCTTCATCAGGACAACTGAGTGAGACAAATGGGAAATGGCAAGAGATGGGGGGAAATAGGTGAAAGGAAAAAGAAGATAACTGAGAAGAAAAAGAAAGGAAAGAAGAAGAAAAAAGAGATAGTTGTTGAAGAAGGAAGGAAATAGAAATCAGAAAACGGAATAAAGTTAAAGATTATGACAGGCTTATTCCATGGGTTCATTGGTCAAAGCGATGTATGTAACTAGCACCTCGCTGCTAACGGTTTTCTCGGACTCGCAGCTTTTACAATGTGCTTTCCATGAGGTTAAATGATGTGACAGGCTCTCCCCAAAGTCAAGCGTTCATCATTGGAACCCCAGCATTACCTCACTTTCTATGTGTTTTACCTTGTTTTGGTTTTGTCGTCAATGATTTTGAATTTCTAATGCCTTGCATGCCTTCATTTTATCAAACATTTTCAAGTTTTTGAACCACTGACATAAAAGCATCTTTGTCATAACGGCAGTTTCAGAGAGTTTCAATTTCGACGCAGTCACCTAATGTCCCATTTTGGTTTTTACAATGTTCCATAGGACATTTGACTTATAAATATTCAAAATCACAAAGTGACAAAATTTGTCATAACAAAAATTGTTTTCATTGCTTTTTTGTTTTCACCTTCTGTTAACACATATCTCATACTATATAGATTTTCAAGTTAAACTTTCATTTATAAATATGATCAATCAATTGACAACATTATTTTTTATAAGAAAACTTTAATAAAATTTATCTTTATAAGCAAACGAATGTAAAGAAAGCTGTTATTTATTCAAACATCTGTAGCAGAGTAAATAAATGTTTCCATTCGCACCAGTCTTCTTCTTCAATTTTTATAAATATTTTTTATGTGTCAATTTGGGAAGGAATTTTTAGATTTCCATTTTTATTTGTAATTATTTGAAATCTTCAATTCTTGCCAATCTAATTTTTAATTTGTTAGGAAAGATTGGATACAGGATTTTTCTGTTTAAAGATATAAGTAATAATCTTTCACACTTCTTTAATATCTTACATATCCCCTCCCCCCTCCCCCCCAAATGAAATGAAGTCGTTGCGTTAAATTGGTATTATTAACCATAAATCTCATGTCTGATTTTCCTGACAGTTTGCAGTAGGATGATTTTTCAGGAGGAAAATGTCATGATTAAGTTTTCTTTCTTCTTTACAAATACACACGGCTTGAAAACAAATCATTCTGAAAAAGAGTATGCCTAAACACCTTGGAGATTATCTTCACCGTACGTACAAAGATCAGAGTGTAATAATTATATTTATTGACCCCCTCAGATTACAGGAAAAGACATGCCTTTCCTCCTCCAAAGAGAGGAGATCTTTTCATTGTCCCTAATGGAATTCGGCCTGTGATGCAACGTACTGCCATTGAGGTAAGCTTCTAGAAGTGGAATAGTTGACATTTAATAATAATAATAATAATAATCATAATAATAATAATAATAATAATCATATAATAATAATAATAATAATAATAATAATAATAATAATAATAAATAATAAAAAAATAATAATAATTAAATAATAGATCAACCTCTGAATAATATAGTATACAACACATAAAGAATATAATAATAATAAAAAATACATTTCTATATGCAACTTAACTCATTATCAATACTAGATCAACCTCTGAAGGTCATTTTTACCATCCATGAAACGTTATAGTAAGGTCATTTTTACAACATATAAAGAATGTCAATGAAATCCAAAAACGCTCACAGTATTACGTCAATACATCCATATAACGAAAATTATTTTTACCAATATAAACGCTCACAGTATTCGTCGAAGGTCATTTTTAATCCATATAAACACAGCATTACTGATCATTTTTACCATCCATATAAACGCTCACAGCATTACTTTTTATACTATCCAGAAATAAAAGTACAAGAAGGTCATTTTTACCATCCATATAAACGCTCACAGCATTACTTCGCCACAGCATTACTTCGAAGGTCATTTTTACCATCCATATAAACGCTCACAGCATTAAAGGTCATTTTTAATCCATATAAACGCTCACAGTTACTTCGCATTTTTACCATCCATATAAACGCTCACAGTATTACTTTCATTTTACCATCCATATAAACGCTCACAGCATCCAAAGGTCATTTTTACATCCATATAAACGCTCACAGTATTACTTCGGAAGGTCATTTTTACCATCCATATAAACGCTCACAGTATTACTCCATCGGAAGGTCATTTTTACCATCCATATAAACGCTCACAGTATTACGTCGGAAGGTCATTTTTACCATCCATATAAACGCTCACAGTATTACGTCGAAGGTCATTTTTACCATCCATATAAAACGCTCACAGTATTACTGAAGGTCATTTTTACCATCCATATAAACGCTCAAATTACTCATTTTTACCATCCATATAAACGCTCACAGTATTACTTCGAAGGTCATTTCCCAGTATTACGTCGAAGGTATCATATTCACAGTGGAAGGTCATTTTTACCATCCATATAAACGCTCACAGTATTACTTCGAAGGTCATTTTTACCAATATAAACGCTCAGTTGCATTTACCATCCATATAAACGCTCACAGTATTACTTCGGAAGGTCATTTTTACCATCCATATAAACGCTCACAGTATTACTCGAAGGTCATTTTTACCATCCATATAAACGCTCACAGTATTACTTCATTTTTACATCCATTATTTTTGGAAATTTTTAATCCATAGTCATTTTACCATCCATATAAACGCTCCAGTATTACATGCTTTTTACCATCCATATAAAACAGTATTACGTCGAAGCTTTTTAATAGCTCACAGTGAAGGTCATTTTACACCATATAAACGCTGATAGCCCCATTTTTACTGAAGTCCAATCAAACTTTTTAGCTACTTCCCCGTATATCGAAATTCAATTAATGGAGGAAAATCTTTAACAAATTCCAATAAATAGTTGCCTGAAAAGGTCACAGTCAATGAAGTAAGTGATGAAGGGCAAAAATACTTTCATTTATTTTTTGGATTTTGTTATTTTTTCCTTAAAATAATGATGTCAATAGACAGTGATGCCACTGTGATGAGTCATTGTTGTCCTTTACAGTGTATTGAAAAATCTTTCAGCTCTTAACAGCTATGCACTTCTGTATATCATTTTTACCAAGATATTAAGATCAATAATTCCTTCGGATGTTCCTTGAAGTCTGGCAATTAACTACTGCCCTTCCTGAATTTAGGTTTGACTTGAAATCAATGAGTCTGTTACAGTAATGTATTCACTTATGATCTTTTATGCAATATTTTGTTCCATGCTAAATGAAAGCTGTCTACTCCTCCTCTAGGTTCTCTGCTGGGGCGTCAGGAACATGTCCAAATTTCAGCTGTCAGTCGGAAGGTCACATCTCCAAGCGTTCGCTTTGAGTGCGGAGGTCACATTCGAGACTTCCCCGGTCATCAAAGACACAAAGAGAAAACCCAATAATTTCCCTGACAATGTCCTGTTCTTTGATGTCGTAAGCATTTTTCTGCCTTAAAATTTTCCTTACAATTTTCACATCTTGCTACATTTTTTGTGAGATTAAGGAAATCAAGATATTCAACAACAAAAAAGGCAAATTTTATTATGAAAAGAGCAACCCACCCACGAGACTAAAATGACATTGGAGAATTTAAGATAAGATATTTCCATAAGTGAAATCTTTTTTATTTCAGTTTTGCTCTTTTTATAGATATTGTCACCTTGTACAAGAAGAGCCACAAACATCCATTTTAATGACATGCATATGTCTAAATAGCACTCTTTGGTTTGCAATATGGGAAATGACATTTGCTTTATGTTCATTCATTTTGCAAAGAAATCAAATAAGCGTGAGCTCATACTTTGGGAAAAAATTTTTCTGGGATAAAACAATGTTGTACAGATTAAACATGGTAGCACAGAGCTCATGATACCCCAAGTAGACATAAGTATATTTGGTATGAGGATCTGCTGATACTTTGGACTGGAGAGAAGGATAAAGAGAAGGCTGTTCAATTGGGAGAAAATTAGGTGCATCACAAGTATACCTGACGGTAGTAATGCAAATTTGTGAAATAAGTAAATGAAAAGAAAATCATCAAAAGTATACCTGACAGTAGTAATGCAAATTTGTGAAATAAGTAAATAAAAGTAAATGAAAAGAAAATCATCAGAAGAACAGGCATGTGTCAAAACAATCACGGCATTAAATTTCTATTTGTTTCAAAACCCTACATAACGTTATTATCTCTGTTTTAGATGCTGCCGAAGGAAGAGCTGTATATGCCCCCATGAACATTCGGGTGAAGGACCATCGACAGTTTGGACGCAAGCCTACAGTTGGTGTGCACGTCCTGAAATCTCTGGAAGAATTCCGTGCAGATCCTCAGGCTGAGGCAGAAAGCAGCAATGGTAAAATTATGTTTTGTCACAAGTGTTTTTCTCTTTGTTTTTGTGTTTTTGGAAACTTTTTTGGTCATTCTTCTTCTTCTTCTTTTCTTTTTCTTTTTCTTTTTCTTTTCTTTTCTTTTCTGGCAAGGGGATGGGGAGGGGTACCTTTTCATTGCTTTTAAAATCAACGACAGAGCCGTAAGAATTTAAACTTTGAATGAAAAATTTCATAGTTTTCGAAAATGTATACAAGACACCAGCTTTTAATATGGAAAAATATTCATTTTTTTCCGCCCAGTTCTTGCTATTCTCCCTGCGCCCCAGAATGGAGACGGCCTGATGCCTGTCGGTACAGAAGTCATGGCTGATGGAGCTGGGGCAGTCCCAGAGCCCCCTACTGGCAAAGGCAAGAAGAAGGGTGCGGAGGAGAAAGGTGATTTTCCATCATTGTCATTGTCATGTGTGTGTGTGTGTGCTTTTGTATGTTTTGTTACATCCTATGGAATGCTATGTATGGATTGGATTACTGCTCTCAATGTGGCATCAGTAGTTTGGTTATTAGGCTGCAAGACTACTTGAGATCATGAGTTCTCGGGTTCAAATCCTAGTCAAGCTAGGTCCGACGTTGTGTACCTTGAAAGACGCTTAACCCGACTGTGGTGCAAATGGGTACTAACTAGTAAAATCTATGTCAGACTAGTGTACAGGAGATGATTATTAAAAATCAACTATTCCGTTTCACGCTATACAGAGATGTCCTGTACAGGAGATGATTATTAATCAACTATTCCGTTTCACGCTATAGAAACAGAGATGCCTTTATTGGAAGGAATGCCTTGAAGGAATTTCACTTTACTGTTGCCAGTGTACTTGGGATACCGGCTAGCAGTTTTGTAACTCAGTGTCCAATGTACATGTGTATACATTGAAAAGCCAAGTTGGTACAAAACTTTTTCAACTGATTTGGGGGGGGGGGAGAGATAGGAAGAATGCAAAATGAAAAAGTCATGTCAAAATGTCAAATTAGATCAGCTGATACTAAATGACTTAAATGAGTGGGAGTGTGATCAAGAAAGGGAAACAGCAAAGCGACCAGAAGATTTTTATGTTGATTCAATCAGTGCGAGGCATTATGAGGTGATAGAAGAATAGGAAGGAGGCTAATAATAAACATGTAATGTCTTTCACGTTGGACCAGAAACTGCTGAGTGCTTGCAACTTAATGAGGAAGTTGGGTGTAATTATTTCTAAAAGAAGTCGCTAGTTTTCAGCCCAGTTTGTCGGACATCTGACTACTACCCAGGTGGTCGTAGTTTGATTCCCAGTCCGGGCAAATCTCTTCTTCGATATTTCATTTCAGCTGCTTGAAGTACATAAACATGCGTCTTTAAAATCTTGTTTCCCTTCATCGCTTCAGTACCACTCCAGTCAGGTGCCTCAACATCTGGTCCAGAGGTGGCCCGGTGGATCCAAACGCTCCGGCGCCTGTGCCAGAAACCATCATCGAAATGCCCCTGAAGGCGGTGTTGTGGAGAAAAAGAAGGTAGGTTTTGTGTAGAGAAGCTTACACCCCTTGTGTGAAAGGATGAATCGTGGGATGTTGCTTGATGTAATCTTTATTATGCTGACTGCTTCCTAGACGTGTAACAATGTAGCAACAAAGAGTTCCCATAGATCACCATAATGTAATGCTGTCCTGAAAGTCATTTTCTAAACTTCTCTAGCTACTCTGTTTTAACGGGTCCAAATTAGTGAAGAATTGTTGGATTTTTTCAAATGTTTATGATGGTTGCCATGGAAACCGCTGTCATCTTGAATTGTAAACAGAAAAAAGAGACTTGTTTCAAAATCTTTCTCCTTCAGCAGTTTTTGTGCTATTTTTTTTATTTCACACACACACTCCTGAACATGTTACATAAAGAAAAATAGATATTTTTAAAATATACATATATATATATAATTATACTTCTTTGTACTTTTATGCTTTAAAACTGGGATAATAGAATATGTCAAATTTTGCAGTTTTTTGTAAGAAGATCACAAATATACTAAGAGACAACAACAACAAAAAGTGACAAAGATAGTGTGTTGAGGGAGGGGGGGGTCAGTTTATATTTTGTTTGTTTATTCTTTTGCTGCAAGGTCTACCAGAAAATCAAGAAGCTCATTCTCAGGGATGAATAAAGCAGATTTTTAAAAATCTATGGGAACTCTTGAGATAACATATTTATTGACTTTCAGTAGTTTTTGATTGGTCATAATATGTGTAATTTTGTGCTCTTCACTTATTCTGCATGGATGTCATTTGATTGGAGAACGTTATTAACAAAGTATGCCATTTCAGATTAACAACCTTGTTCTTTCACTGACTTTTCTTCCACCTGGGAAAAATGATTTTCTCCTGTAACAATACCAACGCTCATAGAGGATTGGCTTTCGTAACAACAACAACGTCAGCACTTCTTGTGTGTGTGTGTGTGTGTGTGTGTGTATGTATGTGCGTGTGTATGAGTTCCTTCACTGGTGAATGCCGACTTTGGATTTCAATTCAAATGAGTGATAGTTATCTGAATTTTCATGTGTACTGCAATAAGAGAGCAAACAAATTTTGTCTCAAGTTTTTGTTTTTGTTTTTTTGTATCTTATATGCTTGTTTTTTCCTAGTCAAAATAGGTCCCTTTCTCAAGTTTTAAGAGAAAAAGCTTATAAAATTTCAAGATTTCACTAGATTGAAAGGGATGGTAGAGAAGATGAATTAATAAATAGAAAGTCAATCCCATCATGTACATATAATCTTGTTGGATGATTTTGAATGTGAAACAATATCGTAATGAAGTGAATTATCCCATAATTGCTGTTAGTCCCACTCTTGTGTATTTTATACAGGCTTACTTGTAATTGCACTGTTAAAAAAATGTGTTGTATTTACCATCGGTCATGTATTTATATAACTTATTGAAGAGATGTAACCCGCTTGGGCTAATGTGTATTCTATTTAGCGAACAATTTTGCAAATTGTATCAAATTGTCAGGACTTAATAAGATTTAATTAAAATTTGTGTGCATTTAACAACTAGAAACACCATGAAGTGAATTTTTAAAAGCAAAGCTGATTAACACTCACAAACGTTTCATGTTATGCTGCGTCTGTCTGCTAAACTTAAAACACCTTACAAACCAAAATAAAAGCAGAAAGGAAAAGGATTGCTCAATAAGCTTGAAGCTGCTGTGCACGGCGTTTCTAGACAGGTAATGATTGCCCCCTTGTCAGTGTGGATGGAAGGCGGGTAGAGAATGTCACCATGATTCAGGGAGACCATGATTCAGGGAGACCATGATTTAGGGAGACGATGATTCAGAGAGACCATGATTCAGAGAGACCATGATTCAGGGAGACCATGATTCAGGGAGACCATGATTTAGGGAGACCATGATTTAGGGAGACCATGATTCAGGGAGACCATGATTCAGGGAGACCATCATTAATGTTATTATACTTACAACCTTATGACCTTACTATAGTCTGATCCTCCCTTTCTTTGTCTTAGAAAAGTTGTTTTTTTATCATATTTAAATGTAGAAAAGATGGATAGCTTCAATGGTTAATGATGAGAAAATCATTTTTATGGAATGGCAGAAGATGATGCTTTATGTATTTACAGTCAATCCTAGAGACACTGAAAATTGTGGTTTGGGAACTAATAGTCAATCCTATAGACACTGAAAATTGTGGTTTGGGAACTAATAGTCAATCCTACAGATATTGAAAGTTGTGGTTTGGGAACTAATAGTCAATCCTATAGACACTGAAAATTGTGGTTTGGGAACTAATAGTCAATCCTATTGAAAGTTGTGGTTTGGGAGAATCCTACAGATATGAAAATTGTGGTTTGGGAACTAACAGTTAATCCTACAGATATTGAAAGTTGTGGTTTGGGAACTAACAGTTAATCCTACAGATATTGAAAGTTGTGGTTTGGGAACTAACAGTTAATCCTACAGATATTGAAAGTTGTGGTTTGGGAACTAACAGTTAATCCTACAGATATTGAAAGTTGTGGTTTGGGAACTAACAGTTAATCCTATAGACACTGAAAGTTGTGGTTTGGGAACTAATAGTCAATCCTATAGACACTGAAAATTGTGGTTTGGGAACTAATAGTCAATCCTAGAGATATTGAAATTGTGGTTTGGGAACTAATAGTCAATCCTAGAGAGACTGAAAATTGTGGTTTGGGAACTAATAGTCAATCCTATAGACGCTGAAAATTGTGGTTTGGGAACTAACAGTTAATCCTACTGATATTGAAAGTTGTGGTTTGGGAACTAACAGTTAATCCTAGAGAGACTGAAAATTGTGGTTTGGGAACTAATAGTCAATCCTAGAGAGACTGAAAATTGTGGTTTGGGAACTAATAGTCAATCCTATAGACACTGAAAATTGTGGTTTGGGAACTAACAGTTAATCCTACTGATATTGAAAGTTGTGGTTTGGGAACTAACAGTTAATCCTAGAGAGACTGAAAATTGTGGTTTGGGAACTAATAGTCAATCCTAGAGAGACTGAAAATTGTGGTTTGGGAACTAATAGTCAATCCTACAGATATTGAAAATTGTGGTTTGGGAACTAACTGAAAAACACCAAAGGAGAATACAGTAGAAGCTAGCACCAAAAAAAAACGACCAACTGTTTTAAGAATAGGGTGCAAAAGAAGAATATATAAAACCTTAAATAATGCTCTGCTTATTACCTAAACTTAAATCTTGCAGAAAGTACATTTTAAAAATCCGTTCCATATCTCTTAGCTTGGTTAATTTACTTTCCCGAAGGTACAACTCATAACAAGATGTATTTTTCTCTCTGAACAAAAGCTGCGGCATAATCTTTTAGTAATGAAGGCACAATCTAGTCGCTAGTATTTTAGACAAGACCTGTAAAACCTCTTGTAGATATGTTGAAGTGAAAAGATCCCTGAGACAAAAATAGAAAAAGGTTTGTCCATTTCACTCAGACCATGTTGAAGGGGAAGATGTTGGCTAACACTACTAACAGTAAGAAACCAATCTATTTCAAGGCTATCTCCAAGGCCTTTGGTCCTGTTCAGAAGGAAATATCGAGGAACGATTTAGTCTTTATAATTATGTCATGTATCAGGTGTCCCGAATCATGGTGAATTTGGCTACTGTCTTCATCACTGCACACTGTATCTTTGGCTTTAAGCTCATATCATATCACTACATCACTACAGGCCTTACATTTGTAACTTTGCATGGCATGAGACTCACAGTGAGTTGCCCTTCCCAAAAGGCCTTGTGCATGATCATCCATATGAAAGCTTGCATGATGCCCCTCAGGCTTTCTATCATGTCTTAAATGTGTTGTTATCATCATCCGTTGTCGTTTAATTTTGAGATCCTAACTTCTTCTACATCTGAATAACCCAACGTCAAGACCTGGTCTTTATTAGATCAGGTTGTGATGACAAGGAAACTTGTGTGTGACTGGGCCTAAAATGTTGTCCTGGTGCTGAACAAAAGGATGTATTGTCTATAATAAGAAACATTAAAACAAGAATGTTGGGTTTAATTGTTATAAAAAAGGCTTCTGTCTATTGTCCTGATTTCTATTTAAGCTGTGATTTATAGGGCAGGAAAAAAAAAAGTGATCTGTTCACTTTACCACCTTTTCTGCACTGAAACTGAAGTTTAGGTTAGATGTCCCAATTCTGTTTATATTGTTGGCAGTTGGCGGTTGGCGGGGGCTCCTGGTAGGTTCTTCTTCTTTCCTTTCCATCTTTCACTTATTTTTCATATTGCTGTCTCTTCTTAATTCACCCTGAGAGCACCATAATGATGGATGGGGTAAATTTCAAAGAAAAACTCTGTTTTTATTTTGGCATGATCAATTTTAAAAACTCATCTACCTCTATCGATCCTGAGAAGATTGTTCCAGGAGGATTGAGTGCATGGGTAAGTTCTTAGCAGCCCATTTTAAAAAGTCAGGATATGGTTTGTTTAGACTTCAGAATTCCTTTAATTTCCTCTTTTACCCTTAAAAGTTTTCATTGCGTCGAATGAAGGAATCACATTATTTTTTGTGGTGATTTTCGCCTTAGATGGGCAATCCAGTTTGCCCTTTTTCTGTCTTCCGTTCACTTGATTTCTTTGTGGCGTTTTCTTACATCTTTTGTCGTTGTTTCTCAATTCTTGATGAAAATTTGGTTATGGAAGACTTTAGTGGATTCTGTAGCTTTCTGTGACGGTCGATTTGTACTGTTTGAACATTGTTCCCCATTCGAATTATTGACAAGTTATTTTCTGTTTCTTTTTCTTTTCTTTTCCATATTCCTTGTTTTCTTTTCTTGTTGAATTGTTTTTCTAGTTTGGGTTTCAAAGATTATAAATAGAAATTGCATCATTGATCAAAACATCTTAATGAGAAAAGAAGAAGAAGAATTTTCAAAACTGAAGCTGCCAACAAAATCTTAATATTTACAATTTATGAAACAAAACCTCAATCCATTTTCCTGCTTCTTCACGACTTTCTGTATTCTGTTTGAATCATTCTTATTTTTTTCAACCCTCAAAGCTTAATAATACCTGATCGCTGTAAGAAGGAAAGAAATCATTTCATTTTGATATTGAAGGATACTTTCCACTTGTATACCTGTTATACAAACCACTTGTGCAATAGTTTTTTAAGTTCAAGACAATTAATTGGGGGGGGAGGGGGGGGGGGGGGATCCGATCTCGATATTTCAACATGATAAGAAAAACATTTTGTGTAGGTTAATAAGCATATCTGCAAATTTTTTTTTCTACTTGCATTTTCTCATCTAGAGTTTTTGACCCTGATGAGATTGTACGTAGAAATTTAAGCTAATGTGTTCCTTTTTTTTTTGAACGTTGAATAAACTTTAGTGTTTTACATGAGTTTCATATTTTATCGCTCTGCAAGGTGAAAATCTCCCATCTTGACATTTATTCTTTCTTGTTCGTAAGTGCCCTGCTGAAATTTAAACAAATTTTCTCATTGATTAATCATATAACTAAGATGAAGATGATCTCAGAAATGTTTATTATGCTTTGCTTCTCAGTGACAAAGATAGTTTGTCTTTTGAGTCGTTATTAGAAGAACTATTTTCATTTACAAGATTTGTATTCTTTAATTTTTCTCACATAGACAAAATTTACAGGGGAAGGACAACCCCATCGTCAAACTCATTGTTTTCACAAATCTAATCTGCATATTGTAATGACCTTTCAAAACCTTTTTTCTCTCCTCTTCTCACGACAAAGAGGCAAGTGAGAAGGTTAAAGGCCTATTCTTCTTTAAACCTTGCATTTTTTCCATCTCTTTTCCTCTGCATAATAGCTAAATAGGTTACAGAAGTTAAAAGGTGTGCTGAAAATAAAGAAGGATCTTGCTCCTGCGACTGATTCAACACCTACGGTTGTGATTGAAAAAGATAAAAATAACTCATCAGCCATCAAGTTTGGTAAAGACGCTTTAGCGAAGGTTATTAAGAAACCACCCGCAGATATCTCTTTCTCCCAGCAGGTGTGTGTTGACTAAGCGGATGCCATTTTGTGCACCACTTTGTTTAGAGCTTCACGGTGCGGCTCGGCTCACAGGCGTCATTGTCACCTGTTTTTTTGCCTATTTCCAAACTAGTTTCTGGACACCGTTTCCATTCTTTTGGCGTCTCTGTGGTCAATTACAATCACATTTTGTTTCTTTAAATGTTACATTCGACATTGGTTCCTTTTTTTTTTTTTTTTCAACTTTTTATTTTGCTTGCTGTTACTTAGAATATTTTCACCTTTCATGCGATTTGTTTTCTTATCTGCATGATGAAAAACTAACTTTACCACATCTCACATAGATGGAAGTGGGTTTGAAATAGGTGTTGTTACTTTGTGGGAAAAGGGTGCTGTGTGGAAATAGCTTTGTTGAGAAGTTATTCCCATTCAAGAATTATCATGTTTTTAAATACCCTTTTTATTACACGTACTATATACAAATATTTGCTTTTGTGAAAATGCTGAAAATCGCTCCAATGACCATGACTGCGTTGACACAGTGTGAATTTGACATTATTATATCAATGACATTTGCCAACATGGCATCTCATAATGGGCATGACAATTGAAAATATGAAATTCTAGAAAGACTTGTACTTGGAGACGCATGTATAATGTATTGATTCATTCTTTGAATGACAAGCCATTTTCACAAGAGTATTTTGGTTAGTTGATTTTTTATTTAAGAACATGCACTGCTTTCTTACATTCTTACATTCTTTCAAAGAATATTGGAATGGTATTGGGTTATTTTAGACCATTGGGTTTATTTTTTCATACTGACTATAACAACAACAAAAAACAGAATAGATAATGGACAAAAAATAGAATTCATTGGCTCACATTTTGGAGTTTTTTAAAGTAGATGTTTTTTGTTTTGCTTCTTCTTTTTTTTTTTAAATTCCACAATTGTTGTTTTAATTATTTATACACTTCATTATGTTATTGGAAATGTTGTTGTGTTTCCTATTTATCACTGCACGCTCATCCTTAAAAGGAAATTCACTTTTGCTGCAAACATATATGTAAACAAAAAAGCGAAAACCAACGGAAGCATATAAATGCAAATATGTTCACCCTGACATCGCCACATATGGTGGATGTGGGTAAATTCAATGACCCTTAAAACAAAAGCTGTTTGCACAAACATACTGAAAGTACATGTATGTGATTGCTCATAGCTGATTTATTATCTATTTTTAGCAACTACTATAAATCTTCAAAGTGTTTTTATTTCAGGTTATATTTTTGTCTTTTTAAAATTTATTTTTATTTGTACTATTTGATTGTTTATTTTAAACGCTGATTTATTTCAGTCATAGACACGTCTATGACCAGTCAACCATTAGTAGATGAAGAAAAGTCTTATTCTCTCTTGGTTTGCTTTTTTCTGAGTTGTAAATAAAAAAATATGTGCTGTGGTATAATCAGAATAACCAGTAAATTCAAGTAAGGTTGGGAATGTAAACAACGTGTATGGCTTTTGGTGAGATCTTATTATTTTTGCATTCAAAGAAGGGGGGGTTGACATAAAGCGGGGGGGGGGGGAACTAAAAACAAAAATGATTTCTCCTAAATAAGATTTTTGATATTTTGTTAGATTCTAAGAGCTGAGTCGGGTTTTTTTTTAAGTTTGGAAATTAAATTTTTATCTGTGTTTATTTTTTGTGTAGGTTTTCCCTGTTATTTTTCCTCTCATTTTATTTTTTTTAAAATTGAAATTGTGTTGACTTACACTTGAAATTCTATTAAATTTTTGGCTTTTTTAAAGATCTTTTGTATTTGGGTTTTAATTTTACCACAAAAAAAATGTTTTATATTTTCATTTCAATTTGTATTCAATTTTCCCACCATATTTTATTAATCTTATTAACGACTTAAGATAAGTAAAAAGACGTAAAATTATACGTTGAACTTGAACTGATTTGAAGCAATAAACTAATATTTTTATGCTGAGACGCTGGTAATGACATCCTGATCATGGAATCTCTTTGCCAAATTTAATGGGTGGATGCATAACTCTTTAGATTAGTTTGCAAGATGTTGAAGAAACGAAAATCTCATTGAATTTAAGGAGAAGTAAAGCTCTGTTATCATTGGTTATCACTTGAATATACTCATGCCTTGTGCCTTGACTTCTACTGTCGCTTTCTCAGTGATTCTCTTTTGTACAAATTTGAAGTCATGAACAGTTTGATAAACAAAAATTGTTGTTTTCTCTGTTTTAGGTAAATTACCATAATTCTTTTCTTTTGATCTGAGAATAAAAAACCTCATAGTTTTGCTTTTTTCCTCTTTATAAATAATCAGAAGGAAGAGTTTACCCCCTTTATGATCTAAGAAACTACATATAACTAATTCTTCCCTGCATTCATTTATGTGCTTATATAGACTTTCAAGTCCCCCACCTCCGTAATCTTTCCAAGAACACAGTCACACCTATTCTTTCTTTTTCTTGTAAGTGAAGACCAAATTACCAATTGTCTATGTGCATGAAATCAATTGTAACATATAGATGTCCATGTTTCCAATACGTGACACAGATCTAACATATTATTACACCTTTATTGTTTACCCCTTAAAAGGAATCAGAATTGACTGCCCAAGAATTGGACTGGTGGTCGAAATACTACGCTTCAACCAACGACCTTGAAAAGTGCAAAAGTACACGTTCTTTGGCTATGACACACTACAGGTATGAACCGTAATCTGTTTCCCTTAATTTTAAAGATCAAGCAAAGGAGAAAGATAAAGAAGGATTTATAGTCCGTATCCCGTACACGTGCAGGCTCACCGACTGTACATCATTTATCCCCCAGCAGGCCATTTCATTCAAAGTCTTTTTCAATTCCCACATTTCGTACTAACAGTCAGATAAGATCATTCTCTACCTATAGCTGGGTACTCATTCACAATTGAGTCAAGTGAGGAAAGAAGAGTAAAGTACCTTTCCTAAGAGTCCAACGTTGTGAAAAAGCCAACTTGTGCCACACTGCGGTTTAGCACGAATAGAAAATGATATAATAATAAAAAAGAAGAAGAAGAAAAAAGAAGAAGAAGAAGAAGAAGAATATTAATAATAAAATGATGATAATGATAATAATAATAATAATAATAATAATAATAATAATAATAGTAATAATGATGATGATTATGATGATGACGATGATGATGATAATAATAATAATAATAATGATAAAAATAATAATGATGATGGTGATGATGATAATAATAATAATGATGATAATAATAATGATAATAATAGTAATAATTATAATGATAATAATAATAATAATAATAATAATAATAATAAAAGTAAAAATAAAGATGATGATAATAATAATAATAATAATAATAATAATAATAATAATAATAATAATAATGATAATAATAATAATAATAATAATAATAATAATAATGTTAATAATAATACTAATTTTGTGAACACTTCTTGTGTGTAACATATCCCACCATGGAATAGAGGCTCTGAACGCATCACAATAAATAATAATAATGATGATGATGATGATGATGATGATGATGATGATGATGATGATAATAAAAATGATAAAAATAATAATGATCATGATGATGATGATGATAATAATAATTTTGATGATAATAATGATAATAATGATAATAATAATATAATAATAATAATAATAATAAGAAGAAGAAGAAGAAGAAGAAGAAGAAGAAGAAGAAGAAGAAGAAGAAGAAGAAGAAGAATGATATGATAATAATAATGATAATAATAATAATAATAATAATAATAATAATAATAATAATAATAATAATAATTTTTTTGTGAACACTTCTTGTGTGCAACATATGCCACCACGGAATGGAGGCTCTGAACGCATCACAATAAATTGGACGATGGAAAGAGAAAAACAAATAGAGAAAAAATTGTCATTTCGCGTTTGCTTTAGCTGCGGCCATCTTGTTCTATATGTTCAACTGAGGCAACCTGGTTTGTTTATGTTTTTCTGACTTCCTGCCAGCTAATCTTACATCGGTCTTCACCTTTGTGCTAGTATACTCTAAAGGTCACGTGAGCTGCTCTGATTTCTTGTCTTGTATTCTATTCTAAATTTAGTACAATAACATCTTTTCTGTGACAATGAGAGCTAGCAAAGTAAGAGGTGTATGACTTTTTTGTCGGTTTAAACGCTAAAGGGCTAAACTCAGTTCTGTCAACTCTTAATGTAATTTACTTCTTTTTTTATTTTTGCTCTAGTATTCGAAGGGGTCAGTTCAATAGTGAACCCATGTCCATTTTCATGAAAAACGAGACAGAGACATAACCCTAGGGAATAAAAAGGAAGTCATGCTTCCTGAAAAGTGTGAAAATGATATAATGGAAATACACCACGTTTACAGCCGTTTGAAACTTGGAATTCCCAAAGCCAACAATGCCAAAGTCCATGATTTTTTATTTTTTCTCTAAATAACATAATTGTGACTGAAATACACTATTGAAATGACCCCCCCCCCGGTTGATGTTTGAAGGTGTCAGTTGGAAAATGCTAGACTAGAAGAAGGAAGGCATTTTATTTACGGTTAATGAAATCAATTCAACTTTTTCTTATGCATATATTATATTGAATTCTAATTTTTTATTATTATGATTTCATTAAAAAAAAATTTTAACAGATGTTGTCAACAGACCTGGAGAAATCAGAAGCATATGCAGAATTCTCTGATTTTTGTCACACTTTCCAGCTGAGCCGTGGCAAGCAGGATGACGATGAAGACGACAATGTTATTGGAGAGTTTAAGGTGAACTCTCCTATTCCTCAAACACTTTCTTTATATACACAGATCTTAACTTTTTGAAACCTCCATAATTGGATTCAATTTACATTAATTTTTGCTTCTTAAACCCCTGTCAAAGCTGAAGGAGGAAAAAAGTAATCAAAACCATGGAATTAGAAAAAGAGATTTTAAAGAGAAATGCAAGGTTTGAAAATTATTTTTAGACAATTGTGTGTAAGATTACGTTTTTCCTTCTGAGTAAAATTTATTGAAGAATCCATGGAGACTGAATGACAACAAGTGGTGCTGGTTTGCCTATCATAGATAAGTGAATTTACTTGATTTGAGGAAAACAAAACTTTTCGCGCTGGCTATCAGTCCATATGCTCAAAGATTTTCAGGCGTCATTTATTACCTGATCAGGTAAGACAATCTCTAGATACGATAAGAAAATGTCATCTCAGAGTTAGACTGTCCTAAATACAGAAACTTATTTTGAGGAGACAAGCAAACGCGTTTAAGTTTTCTACTGGAAAGAGAATCTGAAGTGAGTACAAAAACGCAAGTGGAAATTTGTGACAAACGTAAACACGACTTTAGTGTGAAACAGCCCTGCTATTGATTGACAACTGTGAATCTGGTGATAATTATAACTCAAAAAGAGGCAAGTGTGTAGTGAGGTCTATATAATTCGGTGCCAATGAATCGTCAGAAACTGAAAGACACACAGAAAACAATGAAAAAAATAAGGAATAACTGATTTTCTTTTCTTTGTCCTCTTTTCCTTCATGAATACTGACAGACTCAATGACAGAGTATGAATGCCCACGAGTATGGTTTTGAATTTGATTTAGGGTGTGTTAAATTTTTATTTAAATCTTGATGTATTTGCATTACCAGGGAGCTTTCAGAGTGTATCCACTTCCTGCTGACCCCAGCGAACCTCTTCCTGCTCGTATCTTCGAAACCCTGCCTCCGAGCGACCCCGAAGAATGTGTTGTCAGGGTCTACATAGTCAAGGCCGTAGACCTTCAACCAGGCGATCCCAATGGCTTGGTACGCTCACTCTTTGTCCAAGAGTCAATTGGAAAATATTGGGAGAAAAGTTGTTTTTCTAGCATCTGAATATTTATATTGTATTTCAATTGACTTTCCATTTCAAATTTACAAGCGTCCTAGACGAAATTTTACAGAATTATTTATTTTATGGAAAAGGGCGGGTGTTAAAAATAAGTTTTTTTGGCGGGCCTTCCTATTTTCTACATTAATCAATTGAAGGGACAAAGCTGGGAAAAACCAATAGCCCCCTGGGCCCGCCCGCCCTCGATCACCGAAAATAAGGTAATTTTCATGAGATCTCAGTCCAAAAATGGCAGAGTTTCCCAAAATACCTTCAATGACCAAGAGTAAACATGCTCCCGAGAGGAAGTTAAGCGAGCCTCAGCATTGAAAGGGTGGCCTCCTTTTTGCCTAATGTAACATGGTGGAGCCAACCCGATCGCCAATGGACGGACGGGTTAAGCCACAGCGACCCACAACTGGCCCCAAGCCAGCTGAGGCCATAAGCTTTGAGTCTCTGTTTCAAGGGTTCTGAATAGAGCCCAAACGTAACCTACCCCGTTTAAAAAGAGAGAGAGAAGGAATGCATCCACAGTTTTATATAACATGTAAATATATTGGGAATTCTTTCTCAGATGTTTCCTTATAATCTTGTTTCAGGCTGACCCGTGCTTGGAAGTAAAACTTGGCAGAAAGAAAATGAACAACAGAGATGACTATATACCTAATTCCATCAACCCCATTTTTGGCAGGTAGGAAGTCCTAAGTGCAGAATTTAGTCAGTAATTTACTATTGAAAATGATATCTAATGCATATCAATTGAATGATAAATGTAGATTTAATGTGGCAGAAAATTAACTCTGCTCCTTGTATTCTGGAAAAGTGTTTGATTCCTGCTGTAAATAGAAAATGTTTTCTCCCAGTTCGTGTGTTTGTGTTAATCTGTCTGTCTCTGCTTTTATCTTTCTCACTGCCCTCCTTCTGTCTCTCTCATGGTGTGCCTCTTCTTCTCTCTTTGTCTCTCGCCTGCCCGCCCGCCCCCCCCCACCTCTCTCTCTCCCTCCTTCCCTCCCTCCCTCTCTCCCTCTCTCTTTCTCTCTCTCTCTCTCTCTCTCTCTCTCTCTCTCTCTCTCTCTCTCTCCCTCCTTCCCTCCCTCCCTCTCTCCCTCTCTCTTTCTCTCTCTCTCTCTCTCTCTCTCTCTCTCTCTCTCTCTCTCTCTCTCTCTCTCTCTCTCTCTCTCTCTCTCTCTCTCTCTCTCTCTCTCTGTCTGTCTCTCTCTCTCTCTCTCTCTCTCTCTCTCTCTCTCTCTCTCTCTCTCTCTCTCTCTCTCTCTCTCTCTCTCTCTCTCTCTCTCTCTCTCTCTCTCTCTCTCTCTCTCTCTCTCTCTCTCTCTCTCCCTCTCTCTCCTCTCAATTTATGTTTCTCAGTAACAGAAGCATAAACGAAAGCTTATACCATTACAAAACTTTTCCTCGCAGGCTGTTTGAGATGAAGTGCCTGATCCCAATCCACAAAGACTTGACCATAGCCGTGAAAGATTACGATTTGCTGAGTGCAGATGATACAATTGGCGAGACCACCATTGATCTTGAGAACAGATACCTGACCAAATTCAGGGCCACCGTTGGCTTGCCCAAAACTTATTGGACGTGAGTTACTGTATATATAGTTGAGCATTTATCCACTAGTTAGCAAAATTTTCTGGTAAAACAAAACTGAAAATGTGTTTATTAAATGCCCTCTTACCACTATGATTCATATTCTCAAATAACAGCAATTTTGGAAGCGGACTTTTCAGACCCGTCTCTTGGCCTATGGACTCTTTCGCTGGTTCATGAATTCTATTTTGATTCTTTTCACTCAGGTCTGGCATTAACCAATGGAGAGACAGCCAGAAACCCGTAGACCTCTTGAAGGAGTTTTGTGAACGCTTCCGAGTAGACGGCCCGACTTTTAGCCGACCAATGAACGTTCGAGTGGGATCTCGGGTGTACAAGCTTACAGATTTCGGTATGCCATTTGCCAAATGTTATCCTGTGAAATACATGTATAGATATCAGTCATATTTCTCCTTTGGGAATTTAGAGAAGGAAAAAAAATGTATTTTGTTTGTTTATGGCTTTTTTTTTATGTGTATCTTATATTTGGTTTCATTAGGCTGTGAATTGGGCAAGGTGTTGATACCCCTCTGTGGAAGGAGGTCAATAGTTGAAAGGTGATGGAGACCGCATGTGATTTTAAAGTGCAATATTTCATTCTTTTTCGTCTCTTTCTGTCATGGGTGGGGAGGGGGGGGGGGGCTCGTTAGTCCAGAGGCAAGGTGTCGGCCTCTCAACATCTCATCCGCCAACGGATGAAAAATTTTCTTTATTTTTTTTTAGCAGAATCTACCCCCTGGTCCTGGTAGGTGGATCCACACCAGTCCCATCGGAGACAGATGATAAAAAGAGGTCATGTGCAGATCGCAACACTCTGTACATGTTAAAGATCCCTTGGCTGATTACATCTTGTTCCCATCTGCGCGTTGGTCTCCCTCTCCCTCTCTCTTGCCCTCTATTTTTGCTTCTAATATTCGCTTTTCGATTGAATCATGTCCCTTTGTGTGCCCAAAACATTTGAATTTCTGCTTTTTTATGCTGTTGAGAAGTCGTTATACAAACACCAAAATGAAGGAAAAATGCACTTCACATCTCTTCTACCATAGAAACCCAGAAACCAAGCAACCCGCACCTTGGCCCAGATGACCAGCGCCTGGCCTTGCATGTTCTCAATGAGTTCCCCTTGGTGAAAGAGCACATAGAATCCAGGCCTCTGTTCAACCCTCTTCAGCCTAACATTGAACAGGTAATGCAAGTACTTCATTCTTTCCAGGCTTGTTTGATTCGCAAAAAGATAGAGAATGGAAAAGAAAAGAAAAAGAGGAGAAACACCAAGAAGAAAGGCATGGGGTCAAACTATAAAAGTATAGGGTCATACTATAAATATATAGGGTCATACTATAAAAGTATAGGGTCATACTATAAATGTATAGGGTCATACTATAAAAGTATAAATACTATAAAAGTATAGGGTCATACTATAAAAATATAGGGTCATACTATAAAAGTATAGGGTCATACTATAAAAATATAGGGTCATACTATAAATGTATAGGGTCTATAAAAGTATAGGGTCATATAAATGTATAGGGTCATATTATAAAAGTATGGGGTCATACTATAAAAATATAGGGTCAGACTATAAAAGTATAGGGTCATACTATAAAAAAAGTATGGGGTCATACTATAAAAGTATAGGGTCATACTATAAAAGTATAGGGTACTATACTAGGGTCATACTATAAAGTATAGGGTCATACTATAAAAGTATAGGGTCATACTATAAAAGGGTCATACTATAAAAGTATAGGGTCATACTATAAAAGTATAGGGTCATATTATAAAAATATAGGCCATACTATAAAAAGTATAGGGTCATACTATAAAAGTATAGGGCCATACTATAAAAATACGGGGTCATACTATATATAAATACTATAAAGTATAGGGCCATACTATAAAAATAGGGGTCATACTATATAAAATACTATAAATGTATAGGGTCATACTATAAAAATATGGGGTCATACTATAAAAATATAAAAATATAGGGTCATACTATAAAAATATGCATTTAAAAATTTTGAAAAAAATGCTTTTTGGACATTTTTTAAAATAAAGAAAATCTTCTGGTGCGATGGCAAAAGCTTTACAGGGCAATTGTCTTGCTTTACCTTGTAACATAGAGGCATGGGATGGAAATGCTGATGTAGATCTCTCCAAAATATCACCCCATCACCTAGATTGAAAGAAGGCAAGGTCTCTTGTATATATATATATATATGATCAGACTATGCAAGTTAAGTATCGTTTGGCAATTTAATGTGTTACCATTACGGTGAAGTAGCTAAGATAAAAATTAATCTCATTCCATATACAATACAGAAAAGCTTTTATTAAAGCAAAGCATCGCAAAATGTATAGAAACACTGTTAGTGACTCAAAAAATTGCAGATAGGTTATTTATGATATTTTGATGTTTAAAAAATGTCTACAATTTCTATTTCCAAACGTTGGAACACCCTTCATTCAACTTTAACCATTCATGATGATGAAATATTTTGTTTTCCAGGGACGACTCCAAATGTGGGTTGACATCTTCCCCACATCTATGGGACCACCTGGACCCCCATTTGATGTTTCCCCCAGACAGCCTTCCAAGTGAGTTCATCCTCCAATGCTTTTTCTTCTTCTTTGTTATTGGATGTTCTGACATTTACTAGCAATCGGCTGCAAGCATCATTCTTTAAATCTCTTAAACCATTTGTCTATTTGCTTTTAGACAAAAGGAAAAATACTTTTAGATAACAAAAACACTTTTGCACTTTTTGAAGTTTTGCATTTCATTGGATAAAACTGTTTATGTAAGCTTTATTACTTTGTTTTAGATTTAGTTCTCAGGATAATTGTCCTACATTGATTTTTTAATCTTAATTGCTTCATGCAAAAGCTAGAGGCAGGGAGATGGAAGGGAATTTGGGTTAGGTTTTTTTGTTTTTTTTTAAATAATTTTTTAACATTTAAATTTCTTTTATCTTTGTAGGTTTTATTAGGGTAAGTTAAGGTGGGGTTTTTTTTTTTAGAGTACCGGTAGTAGAAAGAGGAAAAAGAGACAACAACAAAAATGTTTACCTTGACTTTTTGTTGTTGTGTGCAGATATCAACTGCGTGTCGTCATCTGGAACACCAAGGACGTCATCCTAGAGGAAGAGTCAATCACAGGAGAAAAGATGAGTGACATTTATGTGCAGGGCTGGATGGCAGGCATTGACGAGAAAGAAAAGACTGACGTGCATTACAGGTTTGATTTTCATGTTTTTCTCTCGCAGTTGTTTTTAGTGCAGTCATTTTTCTTTTATTTCTATTGGTCCATAGAAAACACCCTCTAAGTTTAACTTTGATTGGAAGCAGCTCGGCTGAAGAGGACATGTCACACAAGCTATCTAGAAATACCTCTACCAACCTCTTTTACTTCAGACTTATTGACCCGTTGTTTACTCTGAATATATGTGGAAGAGTCTGATGAGGCAAAGGTCAGAGGGAAGGGAGTGTGGTTGGGCATCCATATTTTCCTTGGAATAAAATCAGCCCAGGCGTAGCAGTGACAGCAACTGTTTCAGGATCGTCTGTATTGACATCAAAGGCCATGTTACATGGATTGAACCAAAGACTTCATGCCCAAGAGCTGCTGGAACAATAACAACAACAAAATTTCTCATGTTGGTCATACTTACCAGTCTGCACATCATTTTGAAGAGGATATATTTTTATTATCTAAAGCTGATCTCTTAATAGTGTTTCTTCTTTTGAGAATGAATTTTTAGAAATTTCAACTTCCTCGTGATTAAAGGTCAATGATTTTTCTTATGTCCCTTGTCTTCTTTTCTGATACAATCAATTTCAATATGGCTGACTGACATCGGTGTGGGGACAGGTTTTAAGGTGGTTGCCTTGCTGACCCGTTGTGACGTCTTTGGACATATTTGAGTGGACTCATGCAGGATTTTTGTCATTCTTGTTTGTTAAAATTTTCTATTGCTTCTAAATTATTATCCAAGTCTTATTTGTTGTTTCTTTCTAGATCTCTAGACGGTGAAGGTAATTTCAACTGGAGAATGGTTTTTCCTTTTGATTACCAAATTGCAGAAGAAACAGTAGTGGTCAAGAAGAAGGTACAAATGCTTTGGCATAGTTGTGTGTTTAATGTTTTTGTTTCTTTTTAGAATATTACTGTTTACGCTCGGTCACAGGCAGCATAGTCTTCTTGTGGTGTCTAATTTTTTTTAAATCTGACTAAAGTGAGGTTCTTGTTTATATATTTTTTATAAGTAATGTTTTCAGTCTCACATATTTTATCAAATTTAATCTACAAAAAGTCCATTTAGCTAAATTAGACGATGGACACTATTTGAAACGGAAAAGATTTTATTTTTGTTACTATGTTAACTCTCCAACTCTGCTGAGAGGACCTCTGACTAGGTGCTTCATAGAGTTTAGATCTTACATATCTCGATAATTTTGGGGACACATTCTGTGCAAGTTAAAGATCCATTGGCTGTTTACAGCAGGGCTGTCTGAGCCAAAATTTAAAAAATCCTACCAAAAACTCTGAGATCACCTTAGTTGTGGATGTGGGTATTATCAAATCAAATGATCTTGTTCCAGGAGCACTTCTGGAGTTTGGACGAGACTGAACTGAGGACTTCGCCAAGTTCATTGTACAAGTTTGGGACAATGACAAGTTCTCAAAGGATGACTTCATTGGTGAGGGGTTACTTTAGTTACACATCAGTAGAAGCTTTACATGTTTGGACATTATAGAAGAAACAGTGTGTGTCATTGTCGTTGTTGTTGTTGTTGTTGCTCTTCATAGTTGAGTAGGGACTCGGTAGTCCAGAGGCAAGGTGTCGGCCTCTCAACCAAAAGGTAGTGGGTTTGAGCCCCACCAACGGTCAAACAATTTCCTAGAGTTTTTTTTCAAGCAAAACTACCCCTGGTCCAGGTGGATGGATCGATAAAAAGGAGGTCCTGTGTATAGATAACAACACTGGGTGCATGTTAAAATGGCTGTTTACAGGGCAGTTTGAGCGAAAGTAAAAATCCTACCAAAAACCCGAGACCACCTTAGTTGTGGGTGTGGGTAAATCAAATCAACTAAATAAAAAGCTTCATAGTTGAAGAATTTTAATTTTAAGGGATGGACCATTAGTTTCTTTAAATGGTTCAAACAGTTTTAATGACGCCGATCAGTGTGTGTACATTTATAATAAACAAAATAGTAAAGTTCTTTCAAGGCCCGTAAGGCCTACAGAGCCAGAGCTTATCCCGGTTTCTATAACGTGAAGTGGAACAAGTGACAATAATCACCACATGGCCAGGACGCTAGTCTGACGCAGGTTTTTACTCCCAAGCTAGTGCTTGTACCCATTTGCACAACTCGGGACCTCATGATCCCCAGTGGTGATTCACATCCAGTGTGGAGTTTGTGGGGGAATTGAACGTTTAAGAATTGAAATCATGTCACCTATATCATTGACTTCATCTACATGGATGTCATTGCGAGAGAGTTATCTCCTCACTTTATTCAAGAAATGTCCCTTCAAGGCCATTGCAGAGTTTATGCCGGTGTCTGTGAAGCATAAAGCGAAACAAGATGCCAGTTTGACGCAGGTTTCTTACTCCCAAGCTAGTGCTTGTACCCATGTTCACCTGGGTTGACTGGGGAAAATGTATGTTAAAAGTGGCTTTCCCAACGAACACAATGCCCTGATTCAAACCCAGGATCTCACGATCCAAACCTGGCAACTTTACTACCAGGCTACCAACGCCTAGGAAAGATTTTATAAAGTCTTTGTAAAGCTTTTGTAAAGCCTTTGTAAAGCTTTTTGTAAAGCTTTGTAAAGCTTTTTTGTAAAGCCTTTGTAAAGCTTTTGTAAAGCCTTTTGTAAAGCTTTTAAAGCTTTTGTAAAGCTTTTGTAAAACCTAAAGCCTTTGTAAAGCCTAAATCAAGTGAGTCAGATCATATCATAGTGTAGAATTAAAAAAGTATATTTAACACTGACATGAATTCAATATATGAGTAATTCTATTTGTGTGCTCGTTGATCTGCAGGTCATTTGGAGCTGAATCTGAACGCCTTGCCTCTGCCAGCCAAGAGATCTCGCAGCTGTAAGCTGTCCATGTTGCCAGATGCAAAGGGAAATAACAAAGTCAAACTTGTGTCTCTCTTTGACATGAAACGCCTCTATGGATACTGGCCGTGCTTTGACGAGACCACAGGAGAACGACTTTTAACTGTGAGTTTGATCAAACCTTATTTGTCCGCTCTTGTTTTTTAATTGGTTATATTTTTTGTTTGGTTTGTTAAAAACGTTTTGTTTGTTTTTTGCCAAAAATTGCTAATTGTCATGTTGAGGGATGCAAGTAAATATTGATCATATCATAAAGCTTTGCAGGGCTGGTTTGAATTATTTTGACTTTTGTTTTGTTTTGTGTTTGCTATGTGTAAATATGAAATATATATATATATTATTTGATTGAGAAGGAAAAAAAATTGAGAGCTGTTCTAAAAACTTTGTTTGCATAGATGCGAAACATGTAAGTTCTGCTTCTAAAGGAGTTGTTCAAAACGAGACCGTGTATTTCTGTCTTATTGATCTTTGTCTATTTCTTGTTTGTATTTATTTCTCCTTTTAATACTTCATTCCTTTTTGGGAAGGTAATATTTGGGTATTCCTTTTTTACCTTCAACACCTGCTTTATTCAACTGAATATCTTCTCTTTTAATTTGTCCTAAAATCAACGCATATATATGGCAATGACGTAAAGTTTAGTGAAACAAAAACGTAGAATCACTTCCTTCTGGCACACTTTTTGTCTTGTTTGAAAACCAAAACTTTCCACCGACTGAGCAATCCCTAATGTTTGACAAATATTTATATATATTTATTGTCTATTGTGGTGTGCAGGGCAAAATTGAAATGGAGCTGGAACTGGTCTGTGGACAGGAAGCAGATGAGAAGCCAGCGGGTCAGGGCCGAGATGAGCCAAACATGCATCCTACTTTGGAACCGCCTAAGTGAGTTCTAGAAGACAACTCTGGTTCCGTCTTCAAACATTGATTGTCATCTTCACTTATCTTACCTTAGTACAGTCAGGGTGTGGCATGGACTGCCAACAGAAGAAAAAAACTGAGAAACAGAACTGAAAACTTTAAAAACAGAATTAAACACATGACTTTAAAGCCAAAACTGGATTACTATTTTAGGTTCAATCAAAATTTGCAGGCTGACAGTCATACTCGAGAATTTAGTCAGTCAGTTATTGTGAAGAAGAAGAATAACTACTTGTATTTCTTAGCTTTGTATATATCTGGACTCTCATGTAAAAAGAAAATCTGTATGTTTTAGACAACTATCTAGAGGGGGCCAGCTGTTTTACTAAGTAAGACACCTGTGGTTTGACCTTCAGGCAGAAATACAAATATTTCTCTTTCCCCTCTCTTTTAAGAAGTCAAAGTTAAAAGAAACAAACCCAAAACAAGCAAGCCTCTGTTGCTTAATAAGCTGTGTCTAGTACAGGAGTGAGCTAACTCTTTTGTCCTGAAGGCCACTTTGGCACAGCCGAGTATTGCTAGCATTGAGTGGAGGGCCAACTTTTTACAAAATTTGCTTTGATTATATATGAGGGACTCAGTGGCTCAGAGACAAGGTGTCGGCCTCTCAAACAAAAGGCCACTGGTTTGTGCACGACAGGTTGAGTTTTTCTTTTAAAGAGTTTTATCGATAACGCCCTCCCTCCCAACCCAGGTAGGTAGATCTACACCTAGTCCCATAGGAGACGGACAATAAATGGAGGTCTTGTGTGCAGATCACACGCAACACTCTGTGCACATTAAAGGTCCTTTGGCTGTCTACAACAAAAAACCCCATTAAAAACCCTGAGATTACCTCAGCAGTGGATCAAATAAAAAATGATTACATTTAACACTACATAACTATAGGTTATGTGCAAATCGTGTCTGCAGGTTACATAAAAAAGTTAAACAGGCTACACGCGACATGCTGGCCGTAGTTTGCCTACCCCTAGTGTACTCAAGTACTTGACCCTGTTGATGGTGGTGGAAAATATTGCAATACCCATGTACTTGCTATGCACATGTAGAAACTATACACTGACGATAAAAAGAACTTAAATGTTGCATTCAAAATTCTGCCTTAGCCTTGAGACTACTACTTGCAGTAGATATCGATGAATAACAAACCAACATAGTGACTTGTTTATTGTCTTTTCACACACCTCAAAACTAGATCCTATCCTTGAAATCTTATTGTTTTAGGACCATGTGCTTTTTTTTATAGATCTACACATGTATTGTCTTTGTAACAAATTTATTTTTAATTTAAGTAAGTGATGTTATGAAGAAACTTTATTTAATCCTATTTCACCTTGTCTTCCACACCCCAAATTTTCCCGTTTTCCCTCTTTCCAGGCGACCAGAAACATCCTTCCTGTGGTTTACTTCCCCCTTTCAAGACCCTCAAGTTTGTTATCTGGCGCAACTACCGTTGCTGCATCCTCATGACTTTCCTCATCCTCCTCTTTGATCCTGCTCGTCGGTCTCTTCATCTACTCCTTCCCGGTAAGTGCAACCACGTCTCTGTACAAAGTCTGGGCTATAAGCAATATATTATTATGCTCTTATTCCTTCCAAGTTTTAGGATCAATGAATTATATATTATATATGTTTTATAGCAATGTTGGTGGAATTAGAGGTACAAGTAGAGGCTGTAAGAGGCCCACCCTATGTGAGGTCATCCAACACATGTCCAGTATTTACTGCCTTCCCAGTATCGAAGCTGGGGACTTGTTAGTCCAGAGGCGAGGTGTCGGGCTCTCAATGAAAAGGATGCGGGTTCAAGCCCTAACACTGTTGAAAATCTTTCTTAAGTTTATTTTTAGTAAAATCAGGATGGAAAAAATAAAAAATTACAAAGTAACCAATTGTATCTGGCTGTAAATATTATGTTAATTGAATCTTCGTTCTGTATTATTTCTGTGTTCTTTTTGTGTGTGTATGTAATAAAAAAATCTTTTGTCGGTTAGATTAAGGTAGTATGCAGGCCTTTGCTTGTCGCACTGCATTTTAGATGATAGAAATGATACTGTCGAGTGGAAATTTAACTATAGAGATTACTGTCATGAGATTTAACCCTTATTGTGAATAGTTGATATTGCTTTTGAGGATGTATGTGTCTGTGTGTATTTGTGTATCATTATGTCAAACTACATAGAGAAGAGTGAGAAACAAATAACTCATGGAATTTTTGCCGTTTTCATCCTCCACGTCGGATAAATTTTCAAAATCAGGGAGCCATGGGCCAACAGCTCATACGCTTGTGGAATTTTGGATTGTCAAAGGCGTAGAAATCAGAGGAAACAGGCCGATGATTTCCCTCCCTCAGGTTGCTTACCTTGTTGCGTTGCGATGCTCCTGGCATCCAGTTTCCCTGACTTGTTCCATATTTGAACTTGTCGTTTCATTATGACTGCTTTGTTTTGGCAGTTTTCTCCGGGTTCTTACGTTATTACGTTGTGGTTCTCTTTTCAAATAACTTGCATGCACACGCGAAGTATTTGGTCTTTTTAAAAGATTCATGCAGGGGACGATTAATGTAAAACTCTTAAATTTTACGTCTCCCACCATTGAGAGCTATTTGTCTAACCTGTTTGATTGTTTCATTTTAATTTTGAAATTTGAGCAAATGGATTGTGTTTAAGACATAAATAAAAAAGGAATTGTGTTAGAAAGGAGAGAACAGCTTATGACATTTGTTCCAAAACTAGTGTTACAGTTTCATAAGACTGGGATTGAAAATTGACAAAGCTAATGTTTAAAACCTGATGGTATTCCTGGGTGAGATTTGCTTTTCTATTACGGTACTCATCTTCTCTGGTCTCGCGTTATTCGGTAGGCCTACTCGCCTCTATGAATACCACGAGACCGCCTCACGCTTTCACGACTGCGAATATGAACACTCCGAGCCTTGGGCCTTGGTTTCGGGAGGGGAGGGTGGTGGTGGTGGTGGTGGTGGTGGTGGTAGTGGTGGGGGCACTTGTGACCTCCATGCCGTCACCGTGATAGAAGGAGAGGGTGCGGTAATCAACTGAAAGAAAGTTAGCTAGGCTCATGCTCAGCGTGAAATGGGGTGCTGCAAAGGGTGCAATGGGAGAGGGGAAGGGTAACGGCAAGCGAAAGGTGCCGATGAAGAGACACGACTTGGCGTGGCATCACTACGGTGGTACTACCCCTCTCTCACTCTCAGTCTGGTCTCATCAAGGCAAAGTAGTTGGTGGTTACAGTGTAGGTTGGTGACACAACGGGAGTTGGTGGTTACAGCGTAGGTTGGTGACACAACGGGAGTTGGTGGTTACAGTGTAGGTTGGTAACACAACGGGAGTTGGTGGTTACAGTGTAGGTTGGTAACACAATGGGAGTTGGTGGTTACAGTGTAGGTTGGTAACACAACGGGAGTTGGTGGTTACAGTGTAGGTTGGTAACACAACGGGAGTTGGTGGTTACAGTGTAGGTTGGTGACACAACGGGAGTTGGTGGTTTACAGTGTAGGTTGGTGACACAACGGGAGTTGGTGGTTACAGTGTAGGTTGGTAATTCAACGGGAGTTGGTGGTCATCACCTCTGGCATCGAGACCATGTTCAAAATAGAATGAAATGCCTCGAAGCCTTGTATTTGTTGGTATCGAGTAAGGAAACGAGTATTGCCCAGGCCTACGTGCTGACAGTCCCAAGCCCATAGAAAATGTTAATGGCATTGGGTTTTTTTTTAGTTTTATTTGACTTTCCGAAGACAATCCATTAGGTCATTATAAATTCCTGGTCAATCCAACTTTTGTTTTGTATACTGCTTGCTAGATTTCGAATAATCGGGAGCTACTGTGCATATACATAATGAAATATATAAAAATATGATCTATAGGCTTATACATACAACTTAATTAACGTTTAGCATTGTCGCTGTGCACATAGTTGCTTTTCTTTGGATATTAATACTAGGCACCTCTTTCAAGAAATTTAATGGACATGAAAGATGTTGAAAATGAGTCACATTTTCATTGAGTTAAAAGTTATCATTAACGCTACCTATCCTTCCATGAGCCATTATGATAACTATTCCAAATCACAGTTGTTAATGAAAAATATGAATGCCTTCAAAGGTGACTTTTATCTGGATAGAAATAAACATTTTTGTATTATAATGCAGCCAAATTTGAACAAATATTACTGCGTTTGATGTTTGGCTTCAATTAATACTTAAGAGGCTTGTAAAAAATTTTTAAAGAAAGGAGATCTACTTGTATCATGATATTTTACTCTTTGCTTAAACTTAAAATCAGCCTGATTTGATCTAGCTTTCATCGTTTTATTTAATTGTATTAATTATTAACAGTGAATATTTTACCAGATAAATTTATGGGGAAATGTTCACATTAATCACATCTGCAGGGTTTGTCTAGAGACACCAATTTGCTTTTTGTGGACTACTGGTACAGAAATATGTAATTACGAGATTGCAATTTGATTCAGTGCTATTATTGTCATTCAATTTGAGAAAAGATCTTACATGCTATGATAAGACAACACAGTTCATTCAATTTGAGAAAAGATCTTACATGCTATGATAAGACAACACAGTTCATTCAATTTGAGAAAAGATCTTACATGCTATGATAAGACAACACAGTTCATTCAATTTGAGGAAAAATCTTACATGCTATGATAAGACAACACAGTTAATTCAATTTGAGAAAAGATCTTACATGCTATGATAAGACAACACAGTTAATTCAATTTGAGAAAAGATCTTACATGCTATGATAAGACAAACACAGTTCATTCAATTTGAGAAAAGATCTTACATGCTATGATAAGACAAACACAGTTCATTCAATTTGAGAAAAAATCTTACATGCTATGATAAGACAAACACAGTTCATTCAATTTGAGAAAAGATCTTACATGCTATGATAAGACAAACACAGTTCATTCAATTTGAGAAAAAATCTTACATGCTATGATAAGACAAATACAGTTCATTCAATTTGAGAAAAGATCTTACATGCTATGATAAGACAACACAGTTCATTCAATTTGAGGAAAAATCTTACATGCTATGATAAGACAACACAGTTCATTCAATTTGAGAAAAGATCTTACATGCTATGATAAGACAACACAGTTCATTCAATTCAGACCCTGAGGGGACTTGGTAGTCGAGGCAAGGTGTCGGCCTCTCAACCGAAAGGTAGTGGGTCACGTGTGAAGATCACAACAGTCTATGCGCGTTAAAGATCCCTTGGCTGTTTGAAGGGCAGTCGGGGAAAAATTAAAAATCCTTCCACAAACCCCCGAAATCACCTAGTAGTGGATGTGGGTAACTCAAATCAAATCAACTCAAATTCAGGCCCTAAATGCTGGTGAATCTCCTTCCTTACACCTGAATATTAACGTAGTTTCGCTCTCAGCTCTCTGTCAATCGATTCCTTTGTTCACATGTATGTTCTAAAGCTACACATTATGGCACTCTTTTTTTGGATTAGACATTTGTGCATGAGTGTGTTTATTTATGTTTTTGTAATACAAAGGAGCCACAGTGGAGTGACTTCAAAGGTGAAAAACAACAATAAATGACAACTCCTTGTTCTGTCTTTAATGGTAGAGTTTTCATTTATTGTCGTTTTTCACCTTATGTTTTTGTAGTACATATGTATTTATTTCAACCATTTTTTTCCCCTTGATCTCTGTTGATGTAACCAAAAGAAGTTTCTTAAACATTATTTCAACAAATGAACAGTTGTTTTCCTTCTGTCCTGCCTGTCTTTTCTAAAGAGAGCAAAAGAATTTTTTTCTTATTTGTTGGAATACCTTCCTTTATTTATAACTTCATTTCTTTTCCTTTTTTTTTTTCAGGAACAACTAACAAAACTGATCATGGGAACGTAAATGCTCTGGACTGTGAGGAGGCGAAGTCTTTTGGCCAGAATGGACTTTGGAGGATATTTATTGTTTCACTTTTATTTTTTTTGTGATTTTTTAATTATTATTTTTATTTAGTTTTATGTTCTCTTTTCTACTTATGAATCATGTGTTATTTATAATATCATGCCAAACACTGGTTAAAAGTTGTGTTTTCCTTGTTAAAACAAATTGTGGGTGATTAATTCAATATGAATCAAAATTAAGTTGACATTTGAATATTAAAACGATAGTTATTACTGCTTTCTCAGTTATGATTACTTTTTTATTTTATTTTAAAGATTTTGAAAGTATTGTAACAGCACAACCCCCCCCCTCCCTCCCCCCCCCCCCCCCCCCACACCCCACCCCACCCACCTGCTTTCTAACCTTATAACTTAAAAACATAATGTTGTTCATGAGTTTTTGCTTTTTTTCCCAACAGTTGGTTTGTAGGTCTGATTTATTTAGCAGCTGAAAGAGTATGACGTTGTGATGTATGCTTTGCATTGGCCCGTAGTTGGAAACATTTCTGTTTAGATTGATTTGTGCTAATGCTATAGAACATGACATATGCTTCACTTCAAACACTATTCCAAACTTAACGTAGACCTTAGCAAATCTCATCTTCATTCACAGTATTTGATTTTACTTCTTTTTTTTAAATATTGTTTTTCTCATTATGATTTACTGTATGAGAATAGACATACATATGGCAAGGGTCCATGATCATTATCATTTTTATCATATAACAGTCGTCAATTATGATCAATTTGCAAGCTGTACAACAAATCGTATATTTACATTTTCCCATTGTTTCTCTTTTAATGTTTGCTAGCTAAGGATACTTATTTTACTTCCCCTTTTTTTGTTTTTGTGATATGCATCTGTGATTGTTGTAGTTCTTGTGTCTTAGACTGAATAATAGTACTGACTGGAAGGCAGAAACAACACATTCATGATGTACAGTGAAATTTGTGAGCAAAATCTGTTTGGAATTGTTGCATTTCCTGGTATGTCAAAGTCTTTCTTTTTTTTTTTTTCGAAGAAAAGAAAATCTTCCTATGGACGTAGAAGAGGCTTACACTTTTCATAAACTGAACATTTTGAATTCGAAACGTTAATAATCGTAACAGCTTGCGTCCCCGCCCCAGTCTTAACAACATGAGAACTGAATTAACGTGAGAAGTTTATGGAATGTAAAAGAAGCTCATATACATTTCTTTATTTTTCTTCCCTTTGGTTTCATCCAAACTGCCGTATACTATCACACCGTGAAATAAAGATTATTGTAGTGAAACAACAGATTCCAAAGGTTGTGAACTATTACAGAAACAATACGGAAATTAACTATTATTTTCAGTCCTTTTCCTCTTGTCTGAAGGATTTGTTTTTAAATGGAACCAGATTTATTTATTCACTCCCAACTACTGTAACGCCTTCTCTTTGACCACAATTTTTGCTATGGTCTCGACTTGAATCCTATTTTGAATCTCTGTCGTGTTTGGCAAACCAGTGTTGTCAAAGTGCGTGTTTAAGAATATTCTTAAGACCTGGCCAACTTTTGGTTTGTCTGCACTGTCACGGTTTTATGTTTGTAAATTCACATTTGTGTTGTACATTGATGGGTTGGTGCCCTCATGCCTACTTACTTAAAGCAATTCAAACCCAAGAAACAATATTTTGGTGCACACTTTTTGTGTTTGAAAGACTTTCAGATAGTATCTTCATGCTTGTGATTTTCTATTTCTCTATTTGTCTTTCTAACGACGGTTTTTCTCAAGATCACTTGGAGGTTTTTATAAACTTTGCTTAACAACACATCGATATTTCATGCTAGATCTACTGCAATTAGTGAAATCAGGCCATGTTCATAAAAGTATGCTTGGAAAGGATGCAAACAAATAGGATTAACATGCAGCGAATTTTTCCTTTTTAAAAAAAAAAAAAATAAATGTTTATTTCCTTCTATATATCACTCATGATCACAAGTCAGGCTTTAGTGAAAAGTAAACTCACTCATGATCACAAGTCAGGCTTTAGTGAAAAGTAAACTCACTCATGATCACAAGTCAGGCTTTAGTGAAAATTCAAACTCACTCATGATCACAAGTCAGGCTTTAGTGAAAATTCAAACTCACTCATGATCACAAGTCAGGCTTTAGTGAAAATTCAAACTCACTCATGGCTTGCTGCTTCATTGCTTGCTTTCATTCAAAATATCAACTGTGATCAAGAGCTGTCATGTTAGAAAACGGAAGACGACGTTAAAATTGGCCGCAGACATTTAATGATTATACTTTTTAAATATCTTTTCAAATTTACTTTTTTTTAAATTACAGGTATAGGAGTAAATACAGTTGTTCTGATTTTCTTGCTCAGCCACATCAAGTTAAGAACGGAAAGACGTCATAGTAGATGAGACTGTTTTATACCTTCTACTTGATGGTCTTTGGTGCTGTACATTTTTTATATTTGATTGAGGCAATAAGTATCTATATGAAAGGTCTAGATTTATCCAACAGTGATATACCATCATTCAGTTGTAATGAATTATTCTTGACCTTAACAATTAGTCAATTCGTATCATTTACGTGTGTGCCAGTTAGGCATAGAGCGCCGAATCCGTTAGACTAAAAAATTCCCACTAGGTCATAAGAATTTGAAATCATACATTTCATAAAATATTGAATCTGTATAACGAACAATTGGAACTGCAATCTCTATGATCTTTTAGGACTGCACTTTTTCTTTTTTAATTAGCGTGATCGCAGTAATTAATGCCTCCCTCTAAGCTATGTTAATTATTATAAACACCTTATATTATATTCATGTTGGCTTGTATGCTCTATTTACTGTAGGTATATTTGCAACTATTATTACTCAATATGAATTAATTGATTAAATAATACAAACTTTTAATTTTATTTGTGTTATTGCTGCTGCATTGAAAAAGAGCTCAAATTTCTTAGTGTGTGGAAGCCTTGACTTAATTCACTTGTAATCCAAGCTTGAAGCGAACAGTTATGACTTTGTAGGTAGTTTTGATTTCAAGCATGAGCATTTTAGTCTGTGCCTCTTTCAGAAAACCTCCCGTCATATTCATTCACTTTGAATTTAAATGATGGATTTAGATGAAGAAGGTCACTGCAACTAAGTTCATAAATTATAAGTCACTAACACAGTGTTGAACTTTAACCCTTTTATTCTTGAGAAAAGAATGTTTGAATCGTAAATTTATTAACAGTTTTATATTATTTTTAGAATTGGAAAAAAATTGACCTTTTAGAAAAATCACATACTTGAAGTGAGTTTTGAATGAAATATTTTGATATCAATTTTACAGGTGTTTTTATCCTCTTTCTGTATATTCTATACATATATATGTTTCCTTTTTACAATAAAAACTTCTTTTTAAAAAACAGTGCCACATGTAAATTACATCCAGTTGTCAAGCATTATTTCCGACTTGACTCGATCAACACAAGAATTGATTTCACTTTTGCAATTCTTCTGTGTACGGTACTTTAATGTCAGTTCTAATGTTTACACTTGAGGTTGATTCTAGTGGGAACCCTGAAACATTGTCAACACCCACCACGCAGTGCCTTTTGATAGATTCCATTATCTTCGAATCTTCTCTCATAACACCAGAGGTGTTTGTTTACTGAAAGAAGCAATGCTTGGTGTTTTGTTTTTCTTTCTGTGGTTTTATCTATATAGATATAGATATATATAATATACATGTACATGTATACACTTTGTGTAGATAGTTAATGTTGGTCTTCCACCCCTTATTCCTGACCTCAAGAGATAAGGAAAGGGTTTAGAAGAAAACAATTAAATACATGACTTCACTATAGGATCATTTACATGGCAATCTGACTTACAGGCAGTTGCTATTTAGATGATTGGAACAAATATTTTCCGTAGATTAATTAACAAGTACTGCCAAGCTATTGCCCTTTTTTCTCCCCCCCATTTTTTGCACAAAATTTATTGCATGCACCTCTTTATTATGTTTTCTGTTCTCTTTCCTCCTTTATTTCACACTAAATCTTATTTCAAGTTTAATTTCGTGTATTTATACCATTATTATACATAAATTCAAATAAACTCATATTTCATATATATATATTATATATATACAAAAAAATCTTGTTTCTCCATTTTATTTATTCAATCACTACCAAACTTGATAGAAATGTTTGCATGTGAAATTTGAAATCTACCAAATTCATTCATGAAAGACGTCATTCATTTCTCCCACGTAAAAAAAATACCGAATCGTAGAGGGATTTCGTGAGGATTTTGTTTGTATCCTTCATCACTTCCACCATGTGATCTCAGGATGAACTAAAACGAAGCAGCAAGATGACAGATTGAATGGAGGAAAGAGGACCTACCAGCAAAGCCCACTAACAGTCCAGTGGTGGAGGGAAATTCGTCTCCACCCTTTGTCATGCAATGTGACTTTGAATCTCAGTTACCCCTCACTCTGTCTCATTCAACCTCAAACTTAAAGAGACCCTTCCTCTCATTCAACCTCAAACTCTGTCTCATTCAACCTCAAACTTAAAGAGACCCTTATTCAACCTCAAACTTAAAGAGACCCTTTTTGTCTCATTCAACCTCAAACTTAAAGAGACCCTTCGCTTTGTCTCATTCAACCTCAAACTTAAAGAGAGACTTTGTCTTATTCAACCTCAAAGTTAAAGAGACCTTTGTCTCATTCAACCTCAAACTTAAAGAGACCCTTTGTCTCATTTGTCTCATTCAACCTCAAACTTAAAGAGACCCTTCGCTTTGTCTCATTCAACCTCAAACTTAAAGAGACCCTTCGCTTTGTCTCATTCAACCTCAAACTTAAAGAGACCCTTCGCTTTGTCTCATTCAACCTCAAACTTAAAGAGACCCTTCGCTTTGTCTCATTCAACCTCAAACTTAAAGAGACCCTTTTGTGTCGAGAGGCTTTGTCTCCATTCAACCTCAAAGTTAAAGAGACCCTGTTTGTCTCATTCAACCTCAAACTTAAAGAGACCCTTTGTCTCATTCAACTTTGTTAGTCATTCAACCTCAAACTTAAAGAGACCCTTCGCTTTGTCTCATTCAACCTCAAACTTAAAGAGACCCTTCGCTTTGTCTCATTCAACCTCAAACTTAAAGAGACCCTTCAACCTCAAACTGCTTTGTCTCATTCAACCTCAAACTTAAACCTCAAAAAAAGACCCTTCACTCTTTGTCTCATTTAACCTCAAACTTAAAAGACCCTTCGCTTTGTCTCATTCAACCTCAAACTTAAAAAAGACCCTTCGCTTTGTCTCATTCAACCTCAAACTTAATAAAGAGCCTTCGCTCTTTGTCTTATTCAACCTCAAAGTTAAAGAGAGCCTTCGTTCTTTGTCTCATTCAACCTCAAACTTAATAAAGAGAGTCTTGCGCTCTTTGTCTCATTCAACCTCAAACTTAAAGAGACCCTTCGCTTTGTCTCATTCAACCTCAAACTTAATAAAGAGAGCCTTCGCTCTTTGTCTTATTCAACCTCAAAGTTAAAGAGAGCCTTCGCTCTTTGTCTCATTCAACTTCAAACTTAAAGAGAGTCTTCGCTCTTTAGTCTTTGTCTCATTCAACCTCAAACTTTAACAGGCCACCCCACAAACATATGACACCATCAACCAACTTAAACGCATAGGATATCCTTGTTATCTTCCGTCTCCGACGGATCAAGGTGTGTCGATCCTGTTGATCCACCTACCTGGATCCTGGATCGAGGGGTGGTGGTGGTAGATTTTACGTTGAAAAACTATAAAATTTGTCATCCGATTGAACCCAAAACCTTTGGGTTGAGAGGCCGACACCCTTGCCTCTGGAATAAAAGTCCATCTCATGCCTTATGAAATGCACCTCCAAAAAGTGCAAAGCAAAAGCAAGGATGAAAATGAAATCTCTTGAAATCAAGATTTTAACTTTGGAGGGGGTACTCTACCTGCAATGACTTGCAGAATTGGATGAATAATGACTAAAAATAACAAACAAAATGTAAAACCCAATCGTTTTCCCATTTATGAAAAAGAATCAAAAACAAATTATAACAGTGACACGAACTCAATCAAATCAAAATCAAATTGTGACAGTGACATGAACTCAATCAAAATCAAAAACAAATTGTGACAGTGACATGAACTCAATCAAATCAAAAACAAATTATGACACTGACATGAACTCAATCAAATCAAAAACAAATGATGACACTGACATGAACTCAATCAAATCAAAAACAAATGATGACACTGACATGAACTCAATCAAATCAAAAAACAAATGATGATACTGACATGAACTCAATCAAATCAAAAACAAATCAAAAACTGACAAAATCAAAACAAAAACAAATTGTCAACACCAGTATAAAAGTCCATATAATATATTTCTTTATTTTCCATCTCCTTTCATATTCCAGTTATTGTATTTATAATAGTAATAACACAAATATATCACATATAAATTTCTGGCGGGTCTTAGTTTTATTATTTCTTTTTAGTTAAAAAGAAAATGTATACATTCAAAAAGAGCAAGAAGAACAATTCACATTACGGCATTATACATTTCAAACTCCAAGGTTTTTAAGTATATGTCCTCACAATCTACCACCATACATTGAAAAAGGAAAGAGTCGCATTGAAGTGCAGTCAACATGATAAATGACAAAAAGTACCTACTCCATCAAAGGTGGCAGCATTGAAATTCATAGCAGCACTTTATATACATGAATGCATGTGTGCATACATACCTGAATCTCACAAACCAAGCAGAGGAAAATTTTTAATTTTTTTAAAAATAAATACAAAATTAATTAGATTTCCTGCATGATGGCACTGTGGAAGGTCGGACAAACTGACCTCGTGGGCCATAGTTTGGTGACACCTGTTCTAAGGTAATCTGGTACAACACATTGATGTCAAATTGTTATCAGGATGTAAGTAAGGTAGGCTGATGTGAAAAGAACAACAACAAAAAATCATATGCACAAATTGCTGTCGCGCACAAATTGCTGAAATCATTTGGCAATACTGTGCTCATAAATGCAATGAATATTTCCATACTAAATATGATCTTGAGTAACAATCATGTTTAATTAAGTAACATTATCTTTAAAAGCAATAAAGTAGTAAAAGTATTCCAGAGCTAACATAAAAAACTAAAACCAAGACAAAGAATTTTAAACACCAAATGAAGATCACAATGCAGGGGAAGTAACAAAATAAATACAAATCACATTTTCACCAAGAATCCAATTTGGTTATATTTTACCCACATCCACAACTACGGTGACGTCGGGACTTTTGGTTAGATTGTTTGTCTTACCCAGACAGCCAAAGGAACTTTAACATTCACAGAGTGTTGTGATCTGCACACAGGACATCCTTTTTATCGCCCATATCCGATGGGACTAGGCGTCGATTCATCTACCTTGAAAAAGGTGGCGAGTTTTAATAAAAAAAATTACTTGAAAAAACTTTTGTAACCTGTCAGGCACGGTTTGAGAGGCCGACACCTTGCCTCTGGACCACTGAGTTTAATGTGATAGATTTATAAGTTGCCTGTGTTACAACACCCAAAAGGAGTGACATTGTGAAAATCTAGATAGGATTTTCTTTCAGCTGAGGGATTCAGTGGTTCAGAGGCAAGGTGTCGGCCTCTCAAACAAAATGTAGTTGGGTTCAAGCCCCACCGACGGTTGAAAAAAATTATCGAGTATTTCTACCAAAATCTATCCCCTGGTCCAGGTAGGTACATTGACACCTAGTCCCATCGGAGATGGACGATAAAAACGAGGTCCTGTGTACAGATCACAAGACTGTATGTTAAAGATCCCTTGGCTGTTTACAGAGCAGTCTGGGGAAAAATTAAAATTCTGCCAAATACCCAGAGATCACCTTAGTTGTGGATGCGGGTAAATCAAATCAAATCAAAATCTTTCAGCTGTGTCAAAGCCTTTAAAACTGTTAATGAATCTTAAGATCAGATCTAGGCATTTTAAATATGCATCATAGCTGTTCTGCAAAGCCTTTCAATAGAAAAGAAAAGAAGAAGTGAAATAATCTCAGTTGACAAAACAGGTTAACATAGCAGTAATGAAAAGAAGGAAACAAAAGAAGCTTTTTTTTGTAAAGAACATGTAACACCGAGTCCATTTTCTAAGATATTTAATAATAAAATACATTTCTATAGCGCTCAGCATCAATACTAAATTAATCTCTGAGCGCTTATGTCTTACTTATAATGTTAAAACTTCAAAACAAACATTAGCATAAAGAATTTATTAATACTGTAGTGGTTTCCTTGTCACTCAGTAATCAGAGTGGCATGGCACAGGAGGGAGACACAGGAATGTGAATATTGGCTGATGTAGGCTGGCTTTCCTAAAGGAACAACGACTCTTGAAAACATTCCGCATAACAGTTGCTTCGTGATCTTCAAGAGGACAAGTGGAGAGCGGGCTGGTCCGCCAAAATATCCGAACCATTCCATCGGACGTTTTGAGTCCTGGCACTCCAAAATTCTTGGTTACCTGAAAAAAAATTATGTCAGATTGGTTTTTTTAATTACTAGTGCAGCAACCTGTTTACAAAACGGATAAACAATGCTAGAGATCTATTTGAATCCAAATCTATGAATAGTTAGAAATCAATGTGTGAAAACAGTTTCCCATTGAAAGGTATTTGTCCAACCATAGTGTCCATTAGGAAAAACATTTCATACCGTAGTGAAGTGGGTCATAACTGTAGACTGTAGATCTAAGAGCTGTTTCATGTAGACCTTGTGCTTGACAGAAGTTGCAAATTACTTCCATGGCAAACAGCTGATGTCTCTGTACATTAGGGAAATAATCTAAATCTATAGCATTCTCTTGCTACACAGGTCTTGATGAGCTGTGTCTAGATCTATATTTATTTGGTCTTGAATCAAAGCCTCATTCCTATAACAAAGTATTTCGAAGTCTACCTCATGCAGGGATTGGACCGGGTATTGGACATTGGTCTATATCTAGAGAATCTGCTCTTGCTCCTGTATTATTATCTAGATCTGGTCTAGATTCTAGATCTAGATCATTGTCATCATTGTAACGTGAAGTTGACAGAATGTCACGTTTTCACTAGCTCTTGCTTGTAGATCTATGTTGTTATCATTATCTAGAGCTAGATCTGGCCTTGATTCTAGATCTCACGTCATGTACGGGAATTTGACTGTACCTTTCGTATTCGCTTGGCATTTCGAGTATGGTAGCTACGGTTTTTGTTTTCAACACCCATCAAGAATACAATTACAATAGGCTAGTAATTTACACAAGCATGGGCTAGCGGACGAAGACTGAACGTTTGAATCACATTGGTCTTGGTTTAATTACAGATCTATTAGATGACAGTATTTTACTAAATGTACGGCCAAAATTCTTTGAAGAAAATGGCCAAAATTCTCCAACCTTTGCAAATGGAAAAGACTCATACAACAGCTGTCGACCTTTGCAAATGGAAAAACAGACTCTGACAATGCTAACTAATACTAACTTGCACGACATCCCATAATATTCCAGAAAACATCAATAATTTAACTTGAAATGACACCATATAAGGTAAATAACAAAAAGTTTGCAATCACTGGCCTTTCTGGCGAAGTTTGACAGGGATTCGTTTGCGACCTCTGAATGACGTCTATAGACTTTCACCCCAATCTCTGTGAGACTCTGCCACTAACATAGGGCTCCTTTTAAAAAAATACAATACACTAACTTTTCAAGGTAAATACAGGCTTGGACTCGGAGCCTAAAAAAAATTACTAAATATATCTTTTACATACTCGTTGGCAGCTTTGTTATACTGATCTCATTTTAAGCTTACACAGTCATTTGGTCCCACGAGCCTCAACTGTAAGTCCATGGCGGCCTTCATGTCATCAGACTGGGCAAGTTTCTCCAGCTGGCACACTTCTTCCCCTAGGACGTTAGCTAGAGCACAAACTCCGCCGACACAGCCTGAACAGGAGACAAAAGATGGTCTTAACAAATCAATGTTTCAAAAGCTTTCAAAAAAATATATTTTATCTCTGAATTACAGATAGAATAAAGTTTGTTTCCCTTTTTGCGATGAAAAGCGGGTGTCCGATTTTTAAAAGCAAATGCTCATTGATATCAATATTGGTGATGGCTTAGATAAATGTTGCTCTTTACGTCACTTCTGAATGTGTCTAATCTAAAAACAAGAAGAGATGAATTCATACCAACATTGTACGCCCAAGAAGAAACCCAGCAGAGCCTGCCAATATTTGGAAGTTTTGTGAAGACGCTTTGGTGCACCAGAGCAGCAATGCGGGATATCTACAAGGAAACCGGCAAATCAAGGAAGATTAGTTGTTCTGAAACTGTATTAAAAATTTAACATCTGGTTTACATGGTCTGTGAGCTGACAACACTTGTAATTGTATGATCCATGACTTAAAACAATAAAATAGCATCTCATAAGGTCAAATTTTAATTTTTCAATTTTATTATTATTATTATTATTATTATTATTATTATTATTATTATTATTATTATTATTATTATTATTATTATTATTATTATTATTATTATTATTATTATTATATTATTATTATTATTATTAATAATAATTCTTTATGAGTTTGTATCAATTGAAAAAGGTATTTAACTCCATTTCCTTCATTTGACTGAAGTCAAAGTGTGAATGGGTATTTGATTAAAGACAGACAAGGAAAAGGTTAAGATGCTGGCAAAAGCTCTATGCGAAACTGGGAACGAATCTGAAAGCCAGGAAGGAATTGCAAAGACAGTTCTGCCTGTAGACATCTTTTTAAAGGCATTTACCTGAATTTGATTGGGAAATTTTATATAAAACAACTTTTGTAATGAATGTCATTATGTTTTATGGTAATGTAATCGAAATATATTACGTTGCGAAGAATTTTTTACTGTAAAATTGAATTTACATTATAACAGATAAAATGGAATTCATAAAGAAACAAGTAACAAAATAAAAAATAAATGTTTTCTAAAATTGTGTATTTACATCACCACCGCTGTCTTTCATTCCAATGATGTTAGATGTTCAGCGCATTTCGTTACAACTTCAGGGGGTATATCCATTCCAGTGTTCTTTGGTACATTATAAAGAATAACAGGAAGTGGGCTTTCATCTGCTACCTGAAATAAAGAAAGATAGATTTTAAGATACTTGAGAAAGTATGTCACCAGAGTTAAGCAGTGAATATTACAAAACTTTAGTTTGTGTCTATTCTCTGTAGTCCTTTCAAAGATACAAGATATCCACAGTTTATCCTTGTCTAAGCATTTAAGGCACTCATGACCTGGAAAAGCTTGGAAAATAAATTCTCTCTTTCTTTCTTTCTTTCTTTACCAGTTCCCATTCTACCTTCCGGTGTATGGGTTTAGATGCCTGAAATGATCTATCTCCAAGCTGTCCTGTCCTGACATTTTCCGTTTATTTCTGTGAAAGTTAAATTTCTTTGCTTTAGTGCCTCTTTTATATCCTCTACCCACTTTCTCCAAGGTCTGCCTTTTGGTATTTTACCGTGGATTTTAGCTGCTCTCTTATCGTTCATTCTGTTTACATGCCCAAACCATCCATGTCGATTTACTTCTATCTTAGTTTTAATGCCAGGAAAATAAATCACACTATCGAATTGAAAGCAAAACCTGAAAAACAAAAACATTCTGTCAATGAGGACACACTGTGGGAAGACTCACAGAGAAAATAAAATAATACAAATACAAAAATATTTGAAAATATATTGACGTCTTTTAAACGAAAGAAAAGGAGACGATGAAATAACTTTCTCTAATAAATGTTCACTAAATCACTTACTTTGGTAAAGTGATTGACTAATGCTTTTGTACTCATGTTGCCTTTGTAAAAAAATGGATTAACTATTAACAAGACATCTGCTCCCACTCTGGCCAAGTCTTTTGACATCTTGATTGTATCTCTAGTAGCTGTAAGCAACAACAAAGAAACAAATTAAATGGTAAGGTCAGTGTTAACGTTAACCTCTTGACACAACTTCATTCATGTACAATTTGCCCTGTGAAAATATCAAAGGGAAAAATATAGTGATCAAACTTCAGCATTTTAACAAGTTGGTATATGATCATAGAAAACTATAGTGATCAAACTTCAGCAGTTTAACACGTTGGTATATGATCATTTTAACAAGTTGGTATATGATCATAGAAAACTATAGTGATCAAACTTCAGCATTTTAACAAGTTGGTATATGATCATAGAAAACTATAGTGATCAAACTTCAGCAGTTTAACACGTTGGTATATGATCATTTTAACAAGTTGGTATATGATCATAGAAAACTTAGTGATCAAACTTCAGCAGTTTAACATGTTGGTATATGATCATTTTAACAAGTTGGTATATGATCATTTTAATACGTTGGTATATGATCATATACCACGTATTAAAATATGATCATTTTAATACGTTGGTATATGATCATTTTAATACGTTGGTATATGATCATTTTAATACGTTGGTATATGATCATTTTAACAAGTTGGTATATGATCATAATGAAATTTGAGCTCAGTGGTTAAAGTTAAAGTGTCAAAAATATTATTTTATGCTCAATCCCTAATTATTGGTCTCACTGATTTTACATCAAGTTTCCATCGAAGGTTATATATAGTAGACCCATTATGTAAACAAAACCTATTGATTTTATAACCTTATCATGCGATACTTGCTGGGCTTTGCTTCATTGGACATTTACCCCATCCACCACGTGTGGTGATGTTGAAAGGAGTGACAGGGTGAATTGAGAGGAAACAGCAAGATGAAAGATAAGTGAAACAGTGGTGGAAGGAAAGAAGTAGGACCTACCAGTGGCATCCCAATCGTCCACACCCCTAGGGAGTGGAATGTCAAAAATGTTATTTTATGTTTTATTCTACACCAACCTTCCAGCCCAGCTCCAGCCATGATAAGCTTCCCAGGTGCGGCAAGCTCCTTGACAGCTTTCACCAAGTCAACCTTTTCCTCCCACCGAAGATAGCTGAACTCTCCATTAGAGCCAAGAACTGTATAACCTGCAGAAAGCAGTTCAGACAGAAAGACATTAAATGAAATTTCTCTTCATGACATTACTCATTCCATGATCTCATACAAGAGTATTTGCTTTTAAGGGATTAAAATTAAAATTAACCGAAAGCTTGTGAAAACTCATTTGGTATATATAATATAAAAGTTATGGCAGAGTAAAATATAAGACAATATCAATTAAGGAAACAGTTTTATAAAAATGCTTTAAAGATTAAAATCTGAGAAACATCCACAAAAAAGCTTTTCTGAAAACTTGTTATCAAGTCTAATATTGTATCCTTGTAACGCTACTAATAAAAACACTGAAAACACTAAGGCAAAGGCACAATTTCTTTCAAGTTATTTCCATAAAATCATAGACGTAATCATAATATTCTATTACAAATTTGACCCGACCTTTAAATGGAATTTTATTCCATTTCCCCATGTTCTCCTCCAACTTGTCAAAGGCAAGGCTTTCATCTTTGTTGAAAGGAGTGACTATTGGTGGATAGATGCCTGACACATCTAAACTATTTCTGTTTGACGAAGTGCTGAAACATTTTCCAACATGCCACGCCTGTCTTTGAAGAATCTGAATAAAGAAAGGCCATAAGATGTGAATTCATGCCTCTTCTGCAAAAACGACTTTCTTTTCTTTTCTTTTTTCAACCACAAGAACCTGTTGAGACAATAAGTGGAAATGGCGAAGAATATATATATATATGAATAATTGAAGATTGGAAGTAGTAACAGAAACAACATTGTTTCGGTTGAAAGATGAACAGGAAGTCATGCCCCTTGTTTATTAAAAAACAATATAATAAGTAGTTCGACATTTCGTAGAGTTCATTAATGTAATTATAATTTTTCAAAGAAGAAATAATGCTTTATACAGATGAGTGATATGTGAATGTCAACAAAGATGAGAAAATTATACAAATTATTTAACCAAGCAAAATATTATCAGTCTTATTTTTATCTCAGTGTGTCCCTTTGATGTACTTATGCCGACTATTGAACTTTATCTTCCACTGAAAACACTTTTTCAGATGTCTTAGACATTTTGACTTTTCTTCCTGGCTAGGCTTTCTTAACTAGATCTAGATCTAGATCTAAAAAGATGGATTATTGTCTGAAAAAAGCTTTTGATTTCAAATGAAATTGGTGATTTTTTTATATCTTTTTCCTTTACTTATTACTAAATTTTGCTCCAGAGACTAGATGAACAAAGAGCTCAAGAAATCACACATCATCTTTGGCGAAATCTTCTTTTCTCAATAAGTTAAAATTTTACAGATCTAGCCTCTGAAAGATTTTTTTATTGATCTCCTGGATATATGATTTCAACCTGATCCCAATCCAAAATTTGTTTATATATTTTCAATGAATCATTCAACAAGGTGGAAGTAGTAACTTGTTTCTTGACCTGTAAGGGATGAACTCTTCCAAATTTATCACAAAGTATAATAGTAGTTACTCTCTTGAGAGCTCATGTCATAGTCAAGCACACATTATCACCATTCCTTTTTCAACCCTGAACCCCACCTTCCCCCACTTTTTGGCCCTAAAAAAACAACAACTCTACACAGAGTTAAACCCCCATCCAACCTGCACACCCCCACCCCCCCCCCCCATTTCATCAGATGCAGTTAGAAGTTAGATTCCCCTCCAGGGCTCATCCCAATGAAAATCACACCCTGCACCCTACCCCACCCACCACCCCCCTACTTTGCTCTAGGTCTACTACTAGATCTAGATATATGCTGTCTGGATCTTTCTTTGAACATTGACAGACCAAGACCAAAATCTCAGTCTGAGTCCAGTACCACCGGTACCTTTGTAAATTCCAGATCTAGATCACATGGCATGATCTAGATCCTAAAGACCTATGCCATCTGGATCTGCATCTTTGGACAGACCAAAATCTGAAAGGAGTAGATCTAATTAGATGGATCTAAAATCTAGATCTGGATTAAAGATTATAGAATCTAGATCGCATTTAGGTCTAGATCTAGATCTTAGATCTAGGCTATTGGCTTACCTGCACTGATAATTGGGGAAGCCGTGAAGCAGAAACTAAACTCTTCATAATAAGTCGGGGCATGACGGCTTTTCACAAATTTTGTTTTCAGTTTTCGCCTAATCTAGAATCTAGATTTTAAATCCGTTTGACCTCTGGTGTGATGACGCTCAGGACAACAGCAGTCATATGTTTTAATCTGGAATCTAGTCTAGACTGGAACACTTTTATCTGGTGAACACATTGTCGTTCGTGTGTTGCTGTTGATAATTTCTCTTCACCTGGATTATAATCGAGGCATGAGCATGACCCGAGGACTAAGGTTAGAGGTCATTGGGTCGTGTGCCATGACCCTGACCTCATTGACCGATGTCACATTTATCGACGGCTCAAATACATTCTCAGTGTCGACAGCAAGGGTTTTTACCTGGGACTACCTATACCTGTACTGAGATTTCCTAGGTTTTTACCCTTTGAATTTTGATGACTCCAGACTCCCGATATACTATGGGATAAGGTCCCATATTATTACCCTCTTCACGACTGATGATACATATAAATAAATCAAATACCAGTACCCATAGATGGAGATAAATAAGTACAGTTGGTGCCCTGTGCAGGATACACTTGATATAGACTACAAAGTCATCTTTTTTGCTCCAGTATTTGGTTCTCATACCCTCAATGTGCATGGATACTCTGGTCTACAAAGACAGGAATCCATTGACTGATTTGCGATGAGTGTCGTATCCTTCCGTCATTGAAGACAATAAACAAAAACGATGATAGGCCAGGAAGTACATGTTTATTAAAAAACGACACACGTATGTAACAAATGAATAGATCAGGACAACAGAACTAAGCCTACCATACCATGCATTTGAGTAACTCGTTAGAAATGGATCTAGATGCAGATGGATTATTGTCTTTCTATTCTTTTTTTTTTAACATTGAAGACAAACGGTTAAAAAATAAATCGGCTTTTTTTTCGCAAGAGCAATAGGCCACCATTCCTAACCCTGAACCCCACCTTGGCTATTACATTTCCATCCAGATAAGTGTAAGTGTAATGCACATTGGTAAACGAAACTCATAACTTAACCATTATTATGCATTCACTAATGGGGATCAACTGGAAATGGTGGGGGGTGAAAAGGATATTGGAGTGACTAGTGACTATAGACTAGGCGGTCTCTGTACATGTAAACTTGATAAACACATAATAGTTATAATTGAGGAGGTAGGAAAAGCAGCCTCGATGTTTGCAATGAGGAGAATACATTGTCATTCCAATACTTTAACGATGAAATATTCATTCCTATTGCTGTAAAGTCATTAACACGTACCCATTTGGACAACGCCAGTTCAATCTGGGCACCTTCCAAGATGAGATATAAAAAACTAATAGAGGGAGTTCAAAGAAGAGCAACAAAAACACATATGAAATGCTGGATACTCCTGAAACTCAAAATGCGATTGCTTAGTTATAGGAGAGTTCGGGGCGATATGATAGAAGTGTACAAAGATACAAAATGCCAACGTTTAGTTATAGGAGAGTTCGGGGCGATACGATAGAAGTGTACAAGATACAAATGCCAACGTTTAGTTATAGGAGAGTTCAGGGGCGATACGATAATTGAAGTGTACAAATACAAATGCAAACGTTTAGTTATAGGAGAGTTCGGGATGAGATATAAAAACGATAGAGGGAGTGTACAATATACAAAATGCAAACGTTTAGTTATAGGAGAGTTCAGGGCGATATGACAGCAGAAATCGCAAACGTTTAGATATTCGATAGAAGTGTACAAAATACAAAATGCCAACGCTTAGTTATAAGAGAGTTCGGGGCGATACGATAGAAGTGTACAAGATATATAGTAAATGACGATTGTGACGGAACAGTAGGAGTTTCATCAAAAGGGCGTCTGATATTTCTGTACGAAAGAAAACCAGAGAAAACAGAAATCAATCGTTCCATCAAAGTGCAAGAGAAGACCTTTGAAATATAGCGTTAGTGTGAGAGTGACATAGCTTTGGAACAGTTTACCAGGTAAAATCGTATGCGCCAAGACCCTAGATACATTTAAGTTTAAGAATATGTTTGACAAGTTCTGGGGAAGCAGGATAATATTAAAGTCTCTATAACTATAGAGCCACAATCACAGCGTCATGCTGTGAGAAAGACAACCAGAACAGAACAGGAAGATGGTCCAGCTTTTTTTATTTGATTTTGATTTACCCACATCCACAACGACTTCCCTGAACCCAGATTTTTAATTTTGTCCGGACTTCCTCGCAGCCAAGAGATCTTTAACATACACAGAGTGTTGTGATCTGAACGCGGGACCTCATTTGTATCGTCCGTCTCGATGGGACTAGATGTCGATCCACCTACCTGGACCAGGGGATAGATTTTGTTCGAAAAATCTCGAGAAAATTCGTTGGCGCGGCTCGAACCCCTACCTTTTTGGTTGAGAGGCAGACATCTTGCATCTGGACTACCAATTCCCGAAAATCAACGCTAAATACTAAGTAAATATAAAGATTAATTATTGTAAATTCATAGGCGCAGGAAATAACAAGAAGTTAAATTGGTTAATTTTAAAGTCGCAAAATGTTAACAAGACACATGAAGGACGCTCATTAATCGCCTATCGATTGTCAAGCTGTCGAAAATGTTAACAAGATACATGAAGGACGCTCATTAACCGCCTATCGATTGTCAAGCTGTCGAAAATGTTAACAAGACACATGAAGGACGCTCATTAACCGCCTATCGATTTTCAAGCTGTCGAAAATGGCGCATGCAATAAAAGGCCAACAACAAAAAGGCTATAAGTACAAAACTGCACCGAATTCGACCAACCTCTACTACCACTGCCAAAAGATCTTTCATATGCACCTCAAGTATACGTAACTATCTTTTTCTCTCCTTATTTGGTGATATAGCAAAGAACTTAGTCATTAGTCATGTGCAGTGGAGATTGAATTGTAAGTAAATGTGATACTGCTTACATTTACATTAATTTATTGTTTTGAGTACGGCACCTCAACTTCCAGACCACAGACAGTTGACAATGCAACAAATAATTTCTCTTCCATCTCCAACTAAAAATCCAACCAAACATAAGCGGTCTCATATTCTGTGTAGGTCTTAGGCTGAAAACTGAGACACTCAGCCAACTGCCATCAAAGGGTTGTTTTTTTTTTCCAATGGGCTTAAAATAATCTGCCCACTTTTCATTTCTCCAACAGTATTACAGAATCATGAACTAAATTCACAGCAATTCAAATTATATGTACATAGCTTATTATATGTGTACTTATGTTTAGTATGAAGAAAAACAGGTTTCTGAATTAATTTTTATGTTTCACCTGACCCAGATGTAAATGGGCATGTGGCTATAGGCAGGATATTTTCAGAAGCTTAGTACGATGGATGATGGGACAAATGCGCAGCTGTGACCTTCAGGGGAAATGGTAAATGGTTCAATAAGGGGAAACGATGCTACAATTGAGTTAGACAGTTTTTGCTTTCGCAAGGCTAAGGACTAAACTAAACATTTATTGTTCTTTTCTATGCATCGCACTGCTACGAAATGAAGGCCTTGGGCAGTGAGCAGGACAGGAACCAATGGTCATACAGATCCTGCGGCGAAAGGGGTTGGATTGGACACGCCCTCAGGACACCAGCATCCAACACCACACGCCAGTCCCTGACCTGGAACCCGCAGGGGAAAAGAAAGAGCGACCGACACTGAAGATCAGATAAAGATGCAAGCAGCCCAGAATAGAGTGCGATGGTGGGGTGTCGTCGATTGCCTATGCTCATCCAACAGAGTGCAATGGTGGGGTGTCGTCGATTGCCTATGCTCATCCAACAGAGTGCAATGGTGGGTATCGTCGATTGCCTATGCTCATCCAATATGCAATGGTCATCCACATCCAACAGAGTGCAATGGTGGGGTATCGTCGATGGCCTATGCTCATCCAACAGAGTGCAATGGCGGGGTATCGTCGATTGCCTATGCTCATCCACAGAGGCAATGGTGGGGCGTCGTCGATGGCCTATGCTCATCCAAGAGAGTGCGATGGCAGGGTGTCGTCGATTGCCTATGCTCATCCAACAGAGTGTAATGGTGGGGTGTCATCGATGGCCAATGCTCATCATCCAACAGAGTGCGATGGCAGGGTGTCGTCGATGGCCTATGCTCATCCAACAGAGTGCAATGGCGGGGTATCGTCGATTGCCTATGCTCATCCCACAGAGTGCAATGGTGGGGCGTCGTCGATGGCTATGCTCCTCCAAGAGAGTGCGATGGCAGGGTGTCGTCGATTGCCTATGCTCATCCAACATGCGATGGTGGTGCATGGCCAATGCATCAAGAGTGCGATGGCAGGGTGTCGTCGATGGCCTATGCTCATCCAACAGAGTGCGATGGTGGGGGTGTCGTCGATTGCCTATGCTCATCCAACAGAGTGCGATGGTGGGGTGTCGTCGATTGCCTATGCTCATCCCACATGAGTACAATCCCACAGGTGATGGTGGGGTGTCGTCGATTGCCTATGTTCATCCAACAGTGCGATGGTGGGGTATCGTCGATGCCCTATGCTCATCCAACAGAGTGTCGATGGCAGGGTGTCGTCGATGGCCTATGCTCATCCAACAAGAGTGCGACGGCAGGGTGTCGTCGTTGGCCTATGTGCGATAGCGGGGTGTCGTCGATAGCTTATGTGCGAAAGCGGAGTGTCGTCGATGGCCTATGTGCGATAGCGGAGTGTCGTCGATGGCTTATGTGCGAAAGTCGAGTGTCGTCGATATGTTCATCCCAAAGCTATGAGCCTTAGTAAGTACTACTACGTAACGCATGAGAGGTGTTGTGGCGGAACTATAGTGTGGTGAGATCATAATCATGATGCCGCTGGTTCAATGCCTATGGCTGGCCCAGGTGTTCTCCCAGAGCGTTGTACTCTGCTTTCCCCAGTTGACTCAGGGGGTGAATGAATACGAAGCTACAGGTAGAGAAATATCTTGTTAGAGTGTTGCTACGAAGCGCCTAACAGGTTGCTGTACTATATTATGCTCCCTTGGGAATTGAGGACTTTGAATGAAATGGTGTGCATTGGGATAAATGATGTACAATCGGTAAGCGTGCACTTATAGGGGGTGATATGGCCTCTAAATCCACCTTTATTACAGTTACGGGGTTTGAAATCACTACAGTGACTATTAATAGTTATTTTAAACACATATTAATCCTCCTTTACTAGCAAAACAATTGATAGTAAAAAATAAAATAAAAAACGAACATTAAATAAAGAATACGGGAAGGAAAGAAAACGAGACACAATCGGCTCCATTTTGCTGAAAATGGGAGTTTTATCAAGTGGAAACATGGCAGTCAAAGAGCAGTTCACGAGAAAACAAACACTAATTATGATTCATATACAAAGAAGGAGCTACATATACTGTGCCATAGAAAATAATAATAGCAATTTCACAACAAACAACGTATTAAATCTTTAAACATTCCAAAAAGAAAGACTTTTTTTTTCATGTAGCATGTGGTTGTAGTGTAAGATGCTCTCACCTTCATTCAAAGCCCAGAAAGTACTGTAAATGTAATTAGTAAAGCTAGCGAATTGAAGAGGATGGGAAATTCGTGAGTGAATGAGTGTGTGTGTGTGTGTGTGTGTGAGAGAGAGAGAGAGAGAGAGAGAGAGAGAGAGAGAGAGAGAGAGAGAGAGAGAGGGGAGAGGGGAGAGGGAGAGGGAGTCAGAGAGAGACAGGGAGGGAGACAGAGACGGAAGGAGATTTCCTCGTGATTTCTTTTCTTCCCTTGCCTGGCACTGGGTTGTGTAGGGTAGGGGTTTATAACAAGTTTTTGTCATAATAAATATAATTCAGTCAGACAATAACCTTAACACATGCACATCTCTCAATACTCTCATGTAATCATGAATTTCACACATTAAAATGTCATCGCTGAGTCCAGTGAAAATAAATGATATGACTGTAATGTTACAATGAAGAAGATTCTAGTTACATCATGGGGTGCAAATAAATATTTTCTTATAGCTGACAGGGTATGCGCGTATCTGTATTTTTAAAAGAGAAAAAAGGTGTACATGTACAGTATCTGTTTTAAAAACCCCATAATTGTGCGTTACTACTGTAATACTATGCCCCGATCTAAAAATCATTGCTAAAAAAATAAATTAGCACAAGCTATGTTGTCAAAGAAATACATTTTGATTTTTTTTAGCCATTTGACTCAAAATACACTGACACTGACACATGTAAAAGAATAAGAGAGGTTTTCACTGATTTCTTGACATGACAGTGGTGTATAATAAAATAAATACTGTAATTAATATCTGAATAATGACTGAAATTTTGTAAGTAAAAAGACTATATATACTACTTTGATTTTGCAGCCCTTTATTTATTCACCCATTATAATTGCTCCTTCAAGGCCATTAAGGCCTATAGATCCAGAGCATATCTCGGTTTCTATAACGTGAAACGGAACAGGTGACAATAAGCACCTCCTGGCCAGGACGCTAGTCTGACTCAGGTTTTCACTCCTAATTGGGAAAATGCGTGCTAAGTGTATTTCCCAAGGAACACAACGACAGACCTGGCTTTGTTAGGATTCAAACTCGAGACTTCATGATCCTCGGTCCAGCAGCCTAACCGCTCAGCCACCGGCGCCACACCCATTACACTTGGCAAGTAATTAATTATCATGAAGACCCATTACATTTATTAAGAGTTGGTAATATTTCTTCAAAAACTATTTCAAAGTCTACCAAAAACGAAGCCTTCCTGAGGATCTTAATACATCCACCATGCAAAATACATGTACCTCCAGACAGCAATTAACAGCCTCAAAGTGAATGTATAGTAAATTGAACAGAAAACAATTAACAGAGTCTCAAAGAACAGAAAACAATTACCAGAGTCTCAAAAGTGAACCTATAGTAAATTGAACAGAAAACAATGAACAGAGTCTCAAAGTGAACCTATAGTAAATTGAACAGAAAACAATTAACAGAGTCTCAAAGTGAACCTATAGTAAATTGAACAGAAAACAATTAACAGAGTCTCAAAGTGAACCTATAGTAAATTGAACAGAAAACAATTAACAGAGTCTCAAAGTGAAAGTATAGTAAATTGAACAGAAAACAATTACCAGAGTCTCAAAGTGAACCTATAGTAAATTGAACAGAAAATAATTACCAGAGTCTCAAAATGAACCTATAGTAAATTGAACAGAAAATAATTACCAGACTCTCAAAATGAACCTATAGTAAATTGAACAGAAAACAATTACCAGTCTCAAAGTGAACCTATAGTAAATTGAACAGAAAACAATTACCAGAGTTTCAAAGTGAACCTATAGTAAATTGAACAGAAAATAATTACCAGAGTCTCAAAGTGAACGTATAGTAAATTGAACAGAAAACAATTACCAGTCTCAAAGTGAACGTATAGTAAATTGAACTGAAAATAATTACCAGACTCTCAAAATGAACCTATAGTAAATTGAACAGAAAATATTTACCATAGTCTCAAAGTGAACGTATAGTAAATTGAACAGAAAACAATTACCAGAGTCTCAAAGTAAATGTACAGCAAATTGAACAGAAAAAAATTACCAGAGTCTCAAAGTCAACGTATAGTAAACTGAACAGAAAACCCCCAGAAAACGCAAGAGTGTGTGCATTTGCTTGACTAGATGAATGAGTCGCACTGAATAGAATGAATTACTTCATGGTGGCCAACACACAGGCAGAGGCGCCGTACACATGTTGTACATTTACATGTATCACATATAGTTGTTTCTTTTCTTGATTGCAAACTTTATGAGCACAACACACAATACAAGCCCCTTAGCATATCAATCTGTGGTCAATCAAACACTCTAACTTTGATGACAACTTGCAGTTGCAGACATAATCCCTGAAATCCCCCTCAGTGTAAAGCTAATAATTGCATTCAGATCCTCTGTAATAAACTGCAAAATTGTACATACCTTACCCTCTCAATAAGAGGTAAATGTTAACATACTCATAGAGATGATAACCTCCCTCCCCCCAGCCGTTAACGTAAGCTTATTACATTCAGTGTGAATCTTTGTGAACTTCATATACATGTTTCAGCTTGCAAACTTTGCAATAACCCACTAATTGTAAACATTGCAATGCCCCACTGATTGTAAATATTGCAATGTTCGCTGTGCTTGTAAACATTAAAATACCTAAAGTTGCAGTAGTAAACAAGTAAACAAACAAAAGCATACTTACATTTACCTAAAATATGGGGATTCCCCTCTACCTGCTGGCAAGCATAAAAATGCACTTCTGCTTGCTTAACACTCGAATTTGTTTCTTTGAAATTTACCCTTGCCGCGATCTCACTCTCAGGGTGAATTAAGAGGAAACAGCAAGATGAAAGGTAAGTGAAAAAAGAGTGAAAGGAAAGAAGTAGGACCTACCAGCAGATCTCACCAACCGCCTACCCTGTTAGCACTACATTCCTCCTTGTGACCTTGAACATTACATGTTTCCCTCTGTTTAAGCTTAAAAGCAACACAAAATGCCTGTCAATCTAAGATGCCCAGAATTATTCCAGAGAACCACCCTCTTCAAAGTTCTACTTAAACATTACACTGTACATTGAAAATTGAAATGGACGTTTACTTGTAATAGTACAATATGTATTACAATTACACTTCCTGATCGTCACTTGCAAACATTATCAAATTAGTCACACCAGTTTTGATTGAAAGCATTATAATGCCCTTTACACGATGTGCGAATTGCAATTAAGCCCTTACATGTAATTGTACTGATCACATGCAAATGTAAAAGTGAAAGCATTATAATTGAAGGGGTGGGGTCATTTCAGTAGAGTACTTAAGTCACAATTACGTCATTTAGAGAAAAATGCCAAAAAATCACGCACTTTGGCACTGTTAGCTTTGGGAATTCCAAATTCCAAACTGCCGTAAATATGGTGTACTTTCATCATATCATTTTCACACTTTTCAGAAAACATGATTTCCATTTAGTCCCTAGGATTATCTCTCTGTCTCGTTTTTAACGAAAATGGACATAGGCACACTAATGAAGTGACCCCTTCAATTATAAATTGACATGACCCTTATTTGTAAACGTTGTGCAGTTCTTTCACCTCCCAAGCTTTTTTATTTTAGACGCACCTTTCTGTCATCAGCAAATTACATGAATCCATGCAGTGGTAAATCATGTCAATTATACACTCTTCTACTGTTTACACTACGCAACGTATTTGCCTTGCTAGCTCTCTCGCTGTCACCATTTCTTTCCAATACTGAGGTCTAAGCTTTTGTTTCATCTTTCCAGTGTCCTTATCAATTATCTTGCAGTGAAAGTTGTCCTGGATTGAAAATATATTCATTTCTTGTCATCTGTTTAACAACACTAGAATGAAATGAATTGAAACGTCCCATCAATTTTGTAATAACAAGTGGAATTGCGCTATGTATACATATATTATACAGCTGGGTTAAAGTTAAAGGAACGTGATTGGAAAGCAGTAAAAGAGAACAACAATACATGTATCTTTTACATTGGGGAAGATAATTTATTCAATTTGAAAACATCTACATGTCAACACTTTGTCATTATTTCAAAAAGGATAATGGCATGTCATGATTTCAAGAAGGATAATGACATGTCATGATTTCAAGAAGGATAATGACATGTCATGATTTCAAGAAGGATAATGACATGTCATGATTTCAAGAAGGATAATGACATGTCATGATTTCACATGTCATGATTTCAATGACATGTCATGATTTCAAGAAGGATAATGACATGTCATGATTTCAAGAAGGATAATGACATGTCATGATTTCAAAGGATAATGACATGTCATGATTTCAAGAAGGATAATGACATGTCATGATTTCAAGAAGAATAATGACACCTGAAGAGAGCTTGGAAGACTGGCAGGGACAAAGCAACCTTATAAAAAAATTACTTGAGATAAAGTAAACTATAAAGTTTTAAACATAAATGCAGGAGTGCATATCATATGTAGATGCATAATGTATTGTAAGAACAGCGATGGTGAATAATAGCATCTGGCCCCATGGTGTAACACAGACTATTGCCAGCACTAGCAGATGAGGGAATTTGATCTTATACGGTGACTACAGCGGCATCACTATATCTTTTTGATATATAATATCAAGATTGAAAACAATTTTGAACGTTTTATGTCTATTTTTTTTTAAGCTTTCAACAACAAAAACAGAACCATGGATACAAAAGAAAATTGGTGTACTCCATCTCAAGTTGTGAATGTCTAATGATAAAAATAATACATGTACATGTATTATTACATTGGTGGCATTATGGACTAGGGAAATTGTTTACACATAGCAAAAAGCCGTACTATAAATAAAAATGGCTATATCTTTCGCAAGGCATAGTTTTCCGATAAATACTTTCCCTACTTCAATCAGTAGCATTACTTCAGTAAAACAAAAACAAACTCAATTGTGAAAAGGATATCGAAAACAAAATAAACAAAAAACAACAAAAACACAGCCCAGTCTTTCTAAGCCAAAGGTGAAATGAGCTTCAAAACCTTACACTGACACGCTCACATTAGAGATGAAGAAAATGAATGCATGTCCATTTTCCCACCCCATACAAGTTTCAATATTCTTTCCTTACGTTCAACTCTGCACATAAAATTAAAGTCCAGAGAATACTGTGAACAACGCTATGAGACACCTTGTGTTGTCATAAGCAATAAACATTGGAATTGCAAGAAATGAAGGGTAAATTCAAGTGTTAGAAGTACAAGAACTGCATATTTCATTCATCACAATGCCACCTTGCACACATTATATTATTTATTACGGTACCTTTTTCATCTACTGCCATGAGGAGGTAATATTAAGAGGAAAAAATGACAAAGGACCTAATGATCAATCAATAAAAATGATAATTCACAATACTGACACTTACAGCATACCTAAGCTAACTAAAATATCAACAAAAATTCAAGTGTGAGCAGTATCTTCGTTCGTAGAAAATAGAAAAATATGCCACTTAAATCGTTTAAAAATATGATGAGATTTTAATATCAAATTCTTTCTCACAGGATGATGATCTTCCCATGACGGAAAGAAAAAAAAGAAAAGAGTGAGGATGTACTTATAATATGAAATTGTTTCATACAAGAGCATCTTTGATTCTTTGATTCAGAAAACATAAACTTTAGAACCTCACCTATTCAAATCCAAGCCAACTGTTACATCGCAAACAATAGAAATGTAAAGAAAAACGACCCATTCATGTCATCATACATTAAAGAGGACACAACCCCCCCCCCCCCCAAAAAAAAAAATAACACAACCCATATTAACATACGTTCAAAAGGGTAAATCTCTACAAAGGTTAACAATACAGATAAAACTCATGACTGCCCTAAATACTGACAAAAATTAAAACTTAAAAAAAAGAAGAAGAAAGAATCAAATTTAAAAATACAATGCAAAATGCTTAAAACTCTATATGAAAGTATGATGGACAACACTGTGTACAAAATGAAAACGAAATAAGTGTAATAGTATCGTACAAGTAAGCTCTACACGAAATTGCATTAACTATAAACCATCCAATCATAGTAAATGGAATTGGATGAGTGAGGCTCTATGATAAAGAAACAACATACAAAATTGAATAAGATACACCATCAAATTTGAATAATGCACATATATATATATATATATATATATATATACACATATATATGAAGGGCACAAGGGGGAAAACAGATATGTCACAGCTTTACGAACATTGAAAATTAAAAACTTTGAAGACTATTAAATATTTCTTATGGTAATTTTCAGCAAGTAAACATCAAATTTTTTTATTAAGCAGTATAAAAATAAATTTCTCGTTTTTATGATTTTAGCCATTACAATATGGAGTTATATAAGACTGTAATTATAATAGACATATCTAGTATTCCCTTTGTACCTTTCATATATATACATATCAGTCATCTGTACATGTTTCTACCCTCTTAACTCTGATTTTGTAAAAGAAAAGTTATTTCTCCATTGGAGATACAAACTACAGGCTACAATTTTCTTGTCAACTCTAACAACTGCTATTCTTATTCTAGGATTGTTTATTTCATTGCAATTTACTCCATCAACCACATGCAGTGATCTCAGGGTGAACGAAGAGGAAAGAAGTAGGACTTTCCAGTAGAGCCTGCCAACTGCCTATGTCATTCATTTTGAAATTAAACTGTGTGAAATCCAAGCTAGAAATACCCATACTAAAACAATATTATCATAAAGATTTTATTTATAGAACCCCCCCCCCCAAAAAAAAACCCAACCAAACCCAGTGCCAATTTACTACCATACAATATTATCATAAAGAACCCCCCCCCCCCCCCCCCAAAAAAGAAACCCAAACCCAGTGCCAATTGTCCCTAGTTAGGTGGATAGAAACTTGCACTGACAAAAATGCATATCTATACACATGCACACACATATACAATATATAATATAAAAACCGAGCACTTGATTTATTTTTTTCCCCAAGTAGACACAATCAAACTAGTAAACATCTATCCCCAACCCGACCAACAACCCCAGGACATCACATAGCCTCACACCAAAAATCAAACACCAACGAAATCTGCATGATTTCAGCCTAAAAAGTTTCATAGTTTGTTCTGTCTTGTAGTCTGTCGTGTCAAGTCAGCTAATTTAAAAGTCTTTTCTAAACCAAAAGATGCTCAAAAACCTCAGGTGGAAATAAGATTTGCAACCAAGACCCCAAGCGGGAAATCTTTTCTGAGAATGATGTGCTCTGGTTACAAGTATGTGTGGCAACCGATATTTACACGCTGCCAGCTTTTTAAAAGGAGATAAAAATGTATTTCTATTTGTTGACACCTGCAAGTTCTTAGTTATTGAAGAATTATGGTTGGGTGCTTCCTTGATTAACAAAACAATGCATTTTAAAAACGAATGTCAATACTTCCGTTCTTGAAGGGGTCGACAAAAATGGGGAAAGAGGAAGTAAATCTCTTGTTTTTTTTTTTAACCTGAATAATGTTTATGACAAATAAGAAATACAAAACCAGGACTACAACTAAACAAAAATATCAATTACAGCTGTATCTTATGACAAAGTTCAACTAAACAAAAATGTCAATTACAGCTGTATCTCATGACAAAGTTCAACTAAACAAAAATGTCAATTACAGCTGTATCTTATGACAACGTTAATAATACAACAAAAATATTAGGGTTATGTAAAGTTCTTTTTTTATAACAAAATTAATCTAAAAGATTTAAAACTAACAAAAAAAAAACACCCCACCCAAATTGCTGCCAAATCCATTTATATATGATTTCTTATTAAATACGGAAATTCAAAACATATTTTCAGTTTCCTCAGCAATTCTCTTATGAAAACATTTCCGGGGTTCACTCACAATAAAAGTATAAATTCTTTTATGATGAGCATTACAAAATGTTAGAAAATAAACAGTGGCCTCTTTCAGAGCCTTGGGAATTAAAAGCACTGAAAACAATAACATTTCGTTTTTTAATCTACAAAATTAAACAAAATAATTTTCCCCCAAAAATAATCCTTAACAGGAACTCCCACCCTCAGCAAAACCAAAACCACCCACTTGCCCTATGAAAAAAGCACGAGCTTCCAAAGCTTCAAAAGTTTCCGAGTGGAATACTATGAAGATTCTTTTGAAGAAAATGAGATTCTGAGATTTGTGAAAAGAAAAGAAAATGTAGCTGTCACGGAAGAAACAAGTACGCTGAGAATCATGAAGATCTAACACTGAGTCAATAATCCTTGCTAGTGTTGGTGTGTGAGGCTATGGCATTTCCTGGGCACCCTGGTTACTTGATCATGATTCTAAGGTACTGCAATGCATTGTGGGCAGCATTAGCGTGAGCCTCGTCCATCACTGGCCCGGTACCTGACACACTGCGGTGGGAATGGTCGACAGCTGGACCAGGCATTGGTTCATACCTGAGGACAATAAAATATGTAAATATAATACATAACTTGGGGTCCCTTGCAAACTGACACATAACGACATAAAATAAATGCAAACTGACACATAACGACATAAAATAAATGCAAACTGACACATAACGACATAAAATAAATGCAAACTGACACATAACGACATAAAATAAATGCAAACTGACACATAACGACATAAAATAAATGCAAACTGACACATAACGACATAAAATAAATGTAAACTGACACATAACGACATAAAATAAATGTAAACTGACATCCTTCACTCCTGATGGTGAAGCACTTCAATATTCATTTTGTCATCAATCCACAAAACCTTCATTTTTTTCTGTTATTTTCCTCACATTTGCCATTTAACTATTCATGTAACTTGTTTCCTTCACATAAATTCTATATACAAGTCTAGCGGCTACTTCCTGACATATCATTTCTATTCACTATGTACCTAAACCACCAGTTTTCTTATCTTTTCATTTGATTCTTACTTTTACAACTAGGGAAAAAAAAAAAGGAAGAAAAAAATCTTTGATATTCAACCATTCAAACTTTTCATTCAATTTTTGATATTTGATTCCATCCATATCTTTATGGTAGTTTTTAAAATTTGTAGCAGATTTAATTCTAATTTTTCTCCTTTTACTAGTGGTAGTAGCAGTTTTATAAGTTTGCAAAGAAAACAGGTTAATTGAAGGCTTGCACCGCCACTTTAAAATATCATTCAAAATCAACTGCCCTGTTAAGGGATCTGATAACGTGCACAGTGTTGTGATCTGCACATGGGACCTCCTTTATCATTGTCCATCTCCGATGGGCCTAGTTGTGGATCCCCTAAAGGGCAGAAATTGGACTAGTGGGAAGAGGGGTGGGTGGGTAGGGGGGAAAACGGTGGTGTAGGTTTCACTAAAAACTAGAATAATGCAAGAAAATTTATCAACCGCCAGGGCTTTCTGAACCTACGACCGTTTGGTTGAGAGGCTGAGTGACACCTTGCCTCTGCACTGCCGAAAAGTCTCCCTGTATATCACAGATCAGAAAGTGACGAAACTGAATTGAGCTTCACTGCAGTTTATTTTTTGTTATGCTTCTTTTCATTCAATGAATTTTCCCAAAAACTAAAACCCTGGGGAACACATTAAAGAGATCAATGTTATTTGCATTATTGAGTGCATGGCTATGAAACCCGTTAAAACTATTATTATAATGTCTGCAAATGCAAAATGCAAAGCTATGGTGAGTTAACTTCTCATTTTATTATTTACAATATTAACTAAGGTCTGACAATTAACTAGCAGTATAAGTAGAGGTTTGACAGTTTACAATTTCAGCTTTTTAGTAGTAGTATAGTATGCTGTTATTGTTCTTTGAAATGACTCTTACCATAACGTTCCACAATAGTTACTTTAAGGTGACCTCTGGGTCATTGTAATGTTGGCAACGTTAACAAAAAGAAAATGAATCTCATTAAAAAATCATGACGAAGGCTCACCCAAGATATATGTACTTTCATCTTTGATGTCAAAATATTGCACTTCAAATCGCTGCACCTCTGCTATCTCTTGCAACATCTGGCAGTAGTTGGTGGGTGGAGTCAGGCCTTGACCTCTGACCTGCTTTCCTCCGGTTATTATAGTAGTTTCCACCATGACCTTCTCATAAAACTTTTTGAATTTCAAGTGCAGATTGTGGATTTGTGGTTTTAGGTTTGCTTCTCTTTCAGGTTGGCATAGGAAACTCTTGCATCAAATCCTTGCTAAAAAACAATAAAATAAGATTATAAATTATTTCTAAAAAAACTAATAATTAAAAAAAGTTATAAGCATCCCTGTGAAACATTCACAATGAGTTAGTTTTTTTAAAAAACATGCAGCTTATAATTCAATCTCTCTCTCTCTCTTACTTTGTTGGCCTATTATTTCAGTTCTTAAAGATAATATTACAAGTGATTTAAAATACATATATCTTTCATAAAACTAACATGTTAATTTACATATATATCAACAAATAAGAAATTTATATACAATGGGTTTTTTTTTATTACAAAATTTTTATTTCATTTAGATGTAGTATATCTAAGTGAAAGAAATCTTTTGCAAGTTATGATTATGAGTGATAAAATGTACTAATATGTAAGATTGAAAATCATTGTCATAATTAATGATTTATCTAATGCTGAAGTGAACAAAACACATTCCATGTCTTTCCATTTAGCCACTAAACGGAAATCAGCACATCAAATATGATATAACATATATTCATAATTGAGTAGGGGACACCAAGAAAGGGTTTTTGAGCAGAAGATTTCATTGAATTTTACCATGTCCACCATAGCGGTGATCCCAGGGTGAATTAAAAGAAACACACATTTCCCCCACTCGAACCATGTGCAAATGCTGGGTACAAGTACTACCTTAGGAGTAAAAGCCTACATCAGGCTAACGTCCCATCCAGGAGGTGATTAGTATCGCATGTTTTGCTTCCCGCTATAGAAATCACAAGCTCCGACTCTATGGACCATAATGGCCTTGAAGGAACTTAAAAGCATGGAAAGCAAAGAGATGGAAAATGTGTAAAACTTAGTACAATCATGTGAGCTATAGAAGCAAACTGTTCAGCAAAACGTTTGAAAGTTTCTGTTTTGCTTTATTTGCATATATGTGCCATTGTTTTGGAATCTTATTTTGTGCATGTATTTATTTCTATATGATTTTTAAAAGGTAGAGTAAACAATGAATTTGTCTTACTTCAGTAACCCTGTACTTAACATTTAATGTCATTTGAGCTATTCCTTGACCAAGAAGTTGAAGTTGTACCAAACAAAATTTAATGTTGGGTAGACCTGAAACTGGATATTCTTAAAAATTGGTCAAGAAAATACAGAATAGTCTCTAAGTACCAATTTTTTCCCTTCTGCTTCTTCTTCAAAATTCATCTTTAAAGACTGCAAGACAAGTTTAATGGTTGTCAATTAAAAACTTATTTGATGCTCGTAGCATGAATCTTGTTGTTTCAAATTACACACCAATGGAATATCCTCATCTTCATCAGAGTCTTCTATCTGTTTGTCCACATCTTTCGTTTGAGAGAAGGATCGTAGTTGAATCAACATATTAGCAGCTGCAGTTCTTTTACGCAGTTCTTTTAGAGCGACCAGTGCCTGAGAAAGATTTAATAATATGCTAATGTAGTCATGTATTCATAATGAAATGAAAAAGGAAAAAAAAGAAGGAACTACAATGTTACAAATGTAAACAAACTAAAAACCTAATTAAAAATAGTTTGTTTACGTCATAAATATCAAATGCATTTTTATAAAGTATTTTGACTCCTAGCAAAATTAATACGCAAATCAAAATTAACAAAGCCAGTAACATTTTTGACATTTGAAAGAAAGCAAAAAGTCAGAATTACGTCACTTTAATTTGCTTTGTTAAAAATAATTTTATTTCGTCAAATATCCCCTCTCTCTACACTGCTCTTTTTGACAAAGGAAAGAAAGAAAGGAGATAAATAGTATAATTTTATAAATATGCCTAGATAAAAAGTAGGATAAATAATATAAATAGTATAAATGCATAACAGCAGTCGGATGGATAAATGTAGCAACAGATTTGAGAGTGGTCTATCTCCACCTGTATCAAGAAAAAAGCGGTCATTTCAATAGTGTGCCTAAGCCACAATTACGCCATTTAAAGAAAATGCCAAAAAACATGGACTATGGCACGGTTGGCTTTGGGAATTCCAAGTTTCAAAGCAGCTTTAAATGTGATGTGTTTCATCTGATCATTTTCACTTTTCAGGAAGCGAGATTTTCTTTACTCCCCTAGGATTGTCTCTCTGTTTCATTTTTTTAACGAAAATGGACATAGGCACACTATTGAAATGACTCCTTCGATTATGCTGTTGACCGCATGAAAAAATCTTAAACTCAATCATCTCGAATCTTGACGTTCAAAGGCGTATCAATCCCAAGCCATCTATGAAAATAAAATCAATCCAGCCCCAGCATTGTCATATGTACAGTCAAGGTTGTTATCTTGACGGACTTCAAAGGTAAAAAAACTACCTTTGTCTGTGTATTTCCCAAAACTTGATGTTGCAAACAAATTCACGGCATGAGGTGGGCCCTGTTCCGTTACAAATTCATACATTGGTGGCTTCAGGAGTTTTTTTTCTGTGTAAATTCTTGGAGTTCACCGACTGGATTGCCCGATGTCCTCTTCTTTGCTTGGAGTTGTTGAATTGGTGTTACTAGAAAGAATTCAGTAGGACAACATAAGGCAAATTAGAATGAGATGAGACATGAGAATTTAGACAATGTAGTAGATGCCTCCATTTTCTACCAAAACTCTTTTTTGTTAAAAAAAAAAAAACAACCCAGAAAAAAGATAAGTTGTCAAGAATGGTGTAGAAAAGTCACATCTGCAAAGAGTCTCTTTATGTAAAATGTTTGTTCAATAAATCATTCATTCATACATTCATGCTTAACAAAAGGGAACAGAGTGGGCAGTAAACGTTCAACAGAATGACGCGTTTAGCTCCTGCTGCTAATCTAATCTGTCCCATGATGTATATGGGCAATCTCCCAGATCAGTGATAACTCTTGCGTGGCTTGTTTTTTACTAGTGCTATTCATTGTATACTGACAGCAGAAGACGTACGTGCTGACTTAAACACTTAAATGTTATCTATCTAAACATGTGAATCAACATATATGACTAGATTTATTTAGATCCACATCATAAAATTCTGGGAAAATAGCTGCTATGGCATCTTCGACATCCTACACGTGTCAGTGTCATTTCAAGATTTATTCATGCCAGTGCCAGCCAGGAGAGCAGAACCGCTAGATCTACTTATTCGTACTTGCCTTTTCACCCTTTTGAACTTTAAAAATCTAGATTGCTCAAGTCCGACTATCTTGTGTTGCCATAGAATCTAATCAATAATTGATAATTTTATATCACTCTTGTAAATAAATATTTTATATCTCCCTGTGTCTAGATCTATTTACATTAGGTTCTAGTTCTGGATGTAGATATTCTTCTGTCCAACGAACGAGTTGAAAAAAATAGGACACAAAAAAGAAGAAGAATCAATTTGAACTTGAAGCAAGGTTGAAACATTTAATAATTTGTTAGAGAATTTGAGAATTGAAAACAGACTTCAAAATATACTAAATTACATTTTATGAATATGGATCAAAATGTAAAACTACAGGGGCGTTTAGCTCGTTTCAGGTATCCCGATTAGACCTCATGT
>JAXRKP010000686.1:22500-25000 GCA_037039925.1 Doris montereyensis | reverse complement strand
CCACAGTGTCCATCTTCTCGTATTGTGAATCCTACGTACTTAAACTCAGTAACTTCATAAACTATCTGATATTGTATGTCTATTGGCGGTCTCACTGTCTGCGTACCCACGCACACACTCTGTCTTTGTCTGACTTACTTTCATGCCTCTTAGTTCAAGAACACTTCTCCATTTTTTCTAACTCCAGTCCTGCCTTTTCCGTTGAGTCACTCAACAAAACTATATTATTTGCACACACCCAAAAAGCACGTCTCAATGGCTCCCCTGTCAAGCCCGCTCTGTTGATTGGTCCAGAACACCAACAAACAGCAGAGGGCTGCTTAACAATCTCTGATGGAGTCCTACCTTAATATGGAATGGGTCTGATGTTTCTGCTGCTGTTGTTTCCCCGTTTCGATTTCTGGATCAACGACACATGATTCTCTGATTGTGAATCCAATACGACACATGTCCCCTCGCAAACAATGCTTTCCTCACAAACAATATGGTTCTCTGTTGCCCCCTTGGATTCTCTGTTGCTTCATCGAAACAATGCGACACATGGTTCTCTGTTGCCCCTTCCCTCACAAAACAATACGACACATGGTTCTCTGTTGCCCCTTCCTCGCAAACAATACGACACATGATTCTGTTGCCCCCTTCCATCAAACAATACGACACATGATTCTCTGTTGCCCCCTTCCCTCGCAAACAATACAACACATGCTTCTCTGTTGCCCCCTTCCCTGCAAACAATGCGACACATGGTTCTCTGTTGCCCCTTCCCTCCAAACAATACGACAACTCTGTTGCCCCCCTCCCCTCGCAAACAATACAACACATGATTCTCTGTTGCCCCAATGCGACACATCTGATGTCCTTCCCTCGCAAACAATACAACACATGATTCTCTGTTGCTTTCCCCCGTCGCAAACAATACAACACATGATTCTCTGTTGCCCCCTCCCCTCGCAAACAATACAACACATGATTCTCTGTTGCCCCTCCCCACAAACAATACAACACATGATTCTCTGTTGCCCCCTCCCCTCGCAAACAATACAACACATGATTCTCTGTTGCCCCCTCCCCTCGCAAACAATACAACACATGATTCTCTGTTGCCCCCTCCCCTCGCAAACAATACAATACATGATTCTCTGTTGCCCTTCCCGCGCAAACAATGCAACACATGATTCTCCCTTCCCTCGCAAACAATGGGACACATAATTCTCTGTTGCCCCCTTCCCCTCGCAAACAATACGACACATGATTCTCTGTTGCCCACTTCCCTCGCAAATAATGCGACACAGGATTCTCTGTTGCCCCTTCCCTCGCAAACAATGCCATACCTCCTCTTTTTGGACCATACTCCCCAAGTTTCCAAAAGTCAATGAAGACACACTGCACCTCTTTTTCGCTTTTCTCAGTATTTGTCTGCTGTTATTCGCAAGGCAAATATTATTGATATGTGTGCTTCCCCTCCCCCACCCCCTCCTTCCAGTACAAAGCCAAATGGTTCATTATACTCCTGTCTATAATTTCCATTTACTGTTGTCGTTAAAATGTAGTGTTCACCGCTTTTGTCGCTCACAAGAGAACTCCATTTGTCTGTTGATCGCTATTCTTGGGATACGTTGACGTGGAGAAAATGGAGAGAAACAAATCTCGCTGTTAGACAAGTTGATTGGTTACTCTCACAAATTTACCACATAATATCATTAATATAATGGTTTTAGTGGGATTATTGAAATGCGTCTGTCTGACCAAGATCACTTGATTTAATTTGATTTGATTTACCCACCTCTACAACGAAGGTTTTACAAAGATTTTCAGTTTTGCCCGGATTGCTCTCTAAAACAGTTCTTATTTTCTGGGTTGTTTTTTTTTTTTTTTTGCATCACAATAATTATATGCCTTTATCACAATATTGCAATATATATTAAGCATTCCTAAAAGGACAAAATATTTATAGACACACTTTTTGCTTCAATCCTTTCATTTCTCCTTCTCTCATTCTTCTTTTTCGTCTCTCTACTGGCTTAAAAACACAAGCAAAAAAAAAAAAAAAAAAGAAAAAGAAAGAGGAAAACAAACCCAACAGAATCTCGAACACAGGTAGCTTTTGTAACAACAAGACGGAAATACAGATTAGCTTTGTTCAAAGTGACTTTTATTGAAAATTGAGTACATCAAATGGACATTGATTAATTCATCATGGCAACCGCTGCTTAATTACGTGTGATTATAATCTTCGTGTTCGTTTGTATCATTTTGCAATGAAACACAATATTGTTATGAGGATCGCATAACACCCACCTCACCCCCATCCCCACCTTCTTAAAAAAAAGAAGAAAAAAAAGGCAAAACCAAAACAAAAAAAACAAGACAAAAAACCACACACTGATGACAGAACGAATGAGACAGACTGTTCATTATGCAAATCGACTCTTGAGCTCTCAAATATAAAATCGCTTCTCACATGAATAGGTGTCGTCTTATTTCTCTGATCTGCGTTGAT
>JAXRKP010000686.1:5000-17500 GCA_037039925.1 Doris montereyensis | reverse complement strand
TGGTTGAATAAGAACAATTTTTATTATCATTACATTGTATTACTTTTGTTTTTGTAATGCATTGGTGATTTCATATCATATAAAGTAGCGATTACATTCATAAGCAGAGACCGTGAAGGAGATAGAAAGATAAAAAGATAAAGCGATAGAAAGATAGAAAGATAGACAAGCGGATAGATGGCAAGAAAATAGTAGCAGTCAGCCAGTCGCCAAACGCACTGAGAAATCTGGAGAGATAAACAGACAGACAAACTGTAGACTGGCACGACAGGTGGAAAGTCAGAGGAAAAAGCAGCAACAACCCGGTACTGAGCTTGCAAAATGATAAGATAAGTAGACGTATGGTCTGTTAATACATCCTTGATCACCATCGCCAGTGATTTATAGACCTGGGATTAGCTTTTCTAGATTTTCAATAATACATGTAGGCCTACTAGTTAACTTTTATCATGCGAATGTAACTTTGGCGTCTTCATATTAAGAGATAGAGAAGGGGGGGGGATGTTCACTAAACCCCCTCCCCACCCCCTCCCACCCCGATAATATTTATTCCTCAATGATATAAAGTCAAAATGAGAAATGGAGTGACCAAATACATTTCAATGTATAAAGCAAAGAAAGAGACAGATTGATGAACATGGGATTGACTGATCAATTGACATAATTGAGTCAATAAACAGATCAGATAGATCAATAAGAAGGTTTTCCTCCATTCACAGACAGATGGAGGTAGATACATTGATAAAGCAAATGTAGATACAAATGGAGTGACAGATAGATCAATATTGAAGAAAACAAAGAGACATATGGAAATATAGACATATCAATGTATAATAGAAACAAAGAGACAGATGGAGTGACATATACATCAGATGTATAAATCAAACAAATAGATAGATTATAGAGAGCAAGATAGAAACAAAGATAGATAAACAAAGAGACAGATGGAGTACATATATATCAATGTATAAAGCTAGGTAGGTAGACAGATATACATATATATCAATGATAAAGAAAATAGATAGATAAATTGATAGATAGATGACTAGATCAATTGATTGATAATAGTCAATAGACAGATATAAGAAAGTACATAGGTAGATCGTAGGTAGATGGATTGATAGATAGATATAAATATATATAGATAGATAGATACATAGATATATGGACAAAAGGATAATACATAGATGTATAAATCGATAAATATATAGATAGATAGATAGATATAAAATATAGATAGATAGATAGATAGATAGATAGATAGATAGATAGATAGATAGATAGGTAGGTAGATAGATAGATAGATATAAATAGATAGATAGATAGATAGATAGATAGATATAAATATAGATAGATAGATAAATAGATAGATAGATAGATATAAATATAGATAGATAGATAGATAGATAGATAGATAGATAGATAGATAGATATAGATAGATATAAATATAGATAGATAGATAGATATAGATAGATAGATAGATAGATAGATAGATAGATAGATAGATAGATAGATATAAATATAGATAGATAGATAGATAGATAGATAGATAAATAAATAGAAGATACAGGTGGATAGATAGATAGATAGACAGAGATAAATAAATAGAAGTCTTTTTTTTTTTCTCTCCTTTTGGATGTCTTGTATAGGGTATCAGAAAAAGCTCAATGCATCGCAGTTCTGTATCAACATCCAGCAGAATGGAAAACACGTTTGCATGGAACATGAACTCTAAGTCTTGAAATTGGAAAATTCATCATGAAGAGTAATGATGAAAACAAAGTAGATACCCTGGGGCAATTTGCAGGGTTGTTGCCCTTAGAATTACCTACCAGACCCAAAACACCGCACATGCCTGACTGAATAAGGCTACAAATTAATCTTTTATGACACGAATGCGGGTAAACTCACTGACTGACAGTAGTTTTTCGTTCATGGGTTCAGAGGTCGGAATCCCCCCAATGTGGGAACGGAGAATGGCTGACGTGGCTTGTATAGGGCGGTGGAGCTCTGGCTATATCGCTATACGCTGGTGGTTGCGTCTTGGGAGGATGAGGGAATGGAGCATTGGGGGTGTCGTATATACGACCCTCTCCCATCCCAAGGCTGTCGTCCCGATGACGACTCACCTTCGGTGACTGCCGGGATAGATCGGGATTCGAGATGGAGAATCCCGGCGATGGAATTGGTGAAGGCATGCTAGCGGAATCCTGGCCTGTCCTTCTTTGATTGTGCTCACGTTTGATCTGGCGCGGACGCGATTTCACGGTTGGCTTCTCACTTATTTTTGGCTTTTCTTTAAAGGAACTTCTTGTGGGAGCATCCGGGGCTCTGGCTTTGCCGCTCCCTTTGTTTTTGAACGACGGCCTGCTCAGGGGAGCCGTTGTAATATTGCCTCTGAGTTTGCCTAAAGGATTCATCCGAGCTGGGTCTTTGAGGGAAATGGCTACCGTGCCGTCTCAAAGGGTCGACTGGGTTTACCGCGTAGTGTTTCTGAGGTGGACTTGGACACGGATGTATGAATGACGTCGAGTCATACAGGGGCGGTGCTACGCTGTCTTTATCCTGGCGATTGTTGGCGGCCTGGCGCTTAAATAAAGGGTTGTCGTACTCCTTCATGACGGGAACGTTTATCTCATTGTTGGCATTGTCCTTTCGTCTGTCCTTCATCGATCCAGGCCTTTTCTTACGTTCTTCTTGACCCGGCAGCCTTTGATCAGACATGATGACATCAGGTTTCGTCCCCTGGTTTGATCCTTTGTTCATATTCTGAGCTGTCCTTGAAAGACTGCCACTGTTTTGAGGCTGGTATTGAAGACTCTCTGGCACTGCATTAGATTGAGAAGAAGAAGATGTGTGCATACTGTTTTCCGTCGAAGTTTGGTCTTTGAACAGATCTTGGTCACGCCTGTAGGACAGATGCTCCCCAAAAATCTCACTTTCCGTAGGTGGGTCTGGCCACGGTTGATTATCCCAGCCCTCATTGTTGGCACTCTGGTTCATGTCTACAGCACGTTGATGACCTCCCTGAAGGGGAAACTCCTCGAGAAAAGGGTTTGTATTCTTCTTCGTCTTCATAGAAGGTTTTCGTTCTGGAACACTAGGCTTCTCTAGCGATTTTTTAGCCGTTGGTTTCGGCGCAGTGACCACGGGATCTTCCAGCAACATGAGGTCTTCTGTTTCGTCGGATATCGTTTGCAGCTGGGGCGTAGTTGCCGTGGAATGCACGCTAGCAGAAGGTGACAATTTGTCCCGCCTTGGAGGCACTGGCGGTTTGATAGTTTCAGTCTCAGTGTGCTCTCTCCTAACCATTGTCGAAGTCCCATCTGGACGGGTGTTTATAAGGTCACTTACGATGTAGGCGCCATTTCTGTCATCGAAATGCCAAGAACGCCTCTGAGCAGCTTTAGACTCCAGCTGCCTCTTCAAAGCTTGCCGCCTTGTGGAATCGCTCGGACGCGCGTGTAGGTCATACGTTTCTACCACGTGAGTTCTTTGGTTGTAGTCTCCGTTGCGGCCCGTGGTTGAAGTATAAAGATCAGGAGAGGACATGTGAGAGCTGATGAAAGAGTCACTTCTCTGTAGCACTGTCATCTCTGTGGCGTTGGCGTCTTCTGTGCTCAGCCCGTACGTAGCGGCGCCGTTAGTGGACAAGGGTGACGCCAAGCCGTTAGAGGAAACCAGACGGTCTTGCATGCTCATCTCTCTCGCGTGAGTCGAGTTTTGCCGAGACACGCCCATCACATGGCCTGGATACCTCTGAAATACAAGGAAAAAGAAAAAGAAATAATGTCATTGAAGAAATTATGGCAATAGTAAGTCGGTAGGATGGAGGAGCATTATAATACATTTAGACAAACAGTGAGGCAAGGGGCATGTCGAAAGCGAAGAATAAGGACATGAAAGAAATAAGACTAAAACCCTGCATGAACAAAGACAAGACAAACACAGAGGAATAGACAGAAGAAAAAAAGTCTGTGGGCATCCACATTCGAACCCGTATCCTTTGCATCGGCACCCATTGCCTCCTCATTAAAATAGAACACACTGCTACCAGTTAGCTTGGTTGGTAGTGTACCCTCTCTTTTCCTTTCACGGCCAGCCTGTTGGGTGTTGACGCAGAGGTCGTGGATTAGAATGTCGATTTCTAGATAATTTATTTTCTGTCTATTCCTCCTATTTGTCTTTGTCTTTGTTCATACAGGGCTTAGTATTATTTGTCTCATGTCCTTATTCTTCACTTATAACATATTTAGATCTCAATCAAATCTCAATCAAGACAGTGAGGATGCACTTAACTCTATAGACTGCCATTAGCAAACCATGTTCAGAGTTTTCAACAGTTAACACTATAACAAGTAAGACAATACTGTTTCAATTCAGAAAGTTCCAAGGTTTAATACTGTGAAAACATGAGTCCGGACACTGACTGATATTTTGATTTTCAAGCTGTTTATTATTTGATTTGATTTGATTTAACCACACCCACAACCAAAGCGACCTCGGGGTTTTTGGTAGGATTTTTAATTTGCCCGAACTGCCCCTTGAACAGCTAAGGGTTCTTTAACGTGCATAGTGTTGTTATCTGCACACGGGACCTCATTTTTATCGTCCGTCTCCGGTGGGACGAGGTGTCGATCCACCTACCTGGACCAGGGTGGTAAATTTTGCTCGAAAAATCTCGACACAAATTTTCAACCGTTGGCGGGGCTCGAACCCACTGCCTTTTGAGAGGCCCACACCTTGCTTCTGGACTGTTGAGTCCTCCTGATTTTCAAGCCTGACATGACACTATAGAGAAATATACTTGGCTTGGAAATAGCCATTTAATTCAAGTGTGAGTGAGCACTGTCTATCTTTCAAATCGATAAAGATATTGTCAGAACAACAGCATCCTGCAGTGCGCATGTCGAAGTGGCTTTTCTTTCGACTTGGTAGAAGTGAGAAGAACAAAATAGGGTGAAAAAAACAGCTTGCCGAAAGTGAGTGACCCTTATGGTGCAATTGGATACTAAATTAAATACCATCTCCATAATCACAGGCTCATAATGGCTCAATAAACATGACTGACATGTGGCACAGACACATTGAATATCAGTATCATATTTAAAAAAAATAAAGGGCCAACAAGCACACACACACACACACACACATGCCAACAGATACCCATATCCACACACATGCCAACAGACATACACACACACACATGCCAACAGACACACACACAAACACACAAACACACGCCAACAGACACCCACATCCGCACACATGCCAACAGACACATACACATGCCAACAGACACACACATCCACACACATGCCAACAGACACATACACACACACTCACACACACACACAAACTCTCGCCAACAGACACCCACATCCACACACATGCTAACAGACACACACACACATGCCAACATACACCCACATCCACACACATGCCAACAGAGACAAACACACACATGCCAACAGAAACACACACACACACAGGCCAACATACACACACATGCCCACAGGCACATACACATGCCAACAGACACACACACATGCCAACAGACACACACACATGCCAACAGACACATGCACATGCCAACAGACATACACACACAATTCAACAGACACACACACACAGGCCACACACACACACACATGCCAAAAGACACCCACATCCACACACTTGTCAACAGAGAGACACACACATGCCAACAGACACACACATCCACACACATGCCAACAGACACACACACACACATGCCAACAGACACACACATCCACACACATGCCAACAGACACACACACATGCCAACAGACACACACATGCCAACAGACACACACATGCCAACAGACACACACACACACACATGCCAACAGATACACACATATATGCAAACAGACAGACACATCCACATACATGCCAACAAGCAGACATACACACACACAATCACACTCACACACTTAATACACACCCACATGCACACTTAAACTTAAACATACAATACACGCATTCACATTTTTATACACACAAAAACATTCGTTCCGTAAGCAAATATACACTTACATACGCACATACACCATAATATTATATACACGTATCCACACACTCTCTCTCACACACACACACACACTAAAAAAAACCCAACACACACACATTTTGTATCGTAACCAAACACTCACATGCACATCTGATTAAAATTTGATTTGTCTGCTTGTTCTTCTTATATGTTTCTTGTTCTTCATTTTTAAAACCAGCAGTGGAGCATGCAGGGCATGTTGTCACCAACTGTTACAGTACAGTGTACACATCAAGAATGTCGAGGAAATCAAAAACTTCAAAACAATAAAGCTTGTGTGTGTGATCCAGCCAGTTGTTTTTAATTTTTTTTTAAATTTATCTTAACAACTGCTAGCTGCTGTTCGTGATCGACTTTTAAGATTGTCAGGAAGAACTTTGCTGAAGCATGCTCTTGCTGCTAACAAAATAATTGCTGACATTCATCTCCCAGTCACGAATCAGGAATGATTAACCCTGAAACTCCACAACGTGAGGACGAAGGAAATGCATCAAACTGTCCGAGCACATTTTTACAATGAAGGTTGTGGTTTTGTTTAGCAGGTTTCAATTCCAGTGTTGTCAAGGAATAAAATTATTGAAACATGCCTTATTCGTGGTTCTACATGAAAAGCTAGCTATGGCCATTTCTTTTTTCTTCTTCTCTTGTCTGTTTTTAAAAATGAGGAAAAAGAAAAGAAACAAAAACCAACACAATATCAGAAATAGCAACAGAAGAATTAATAATTGCTGCAAGTAGCAGTACTAGTAGTAGGTATGTAGGTAGGCAGATATGATAGAGGAAGTTAAAGGTATTATTATTATTATTATTATTATTAGTAGTAGTAGTAGTAGTAGTAGTAGTAATAGTAGTAGTAGTAGTAGTAATAGTAGTAGTAGTAGTAGTCGTAGTAGTAGTAGTGGTAGTGGTAGTGGTAGTGGTAGTGGTAGTGGTAGTAGTAGTAGTAGTAGTAGTAGTAGTAGTAGAAGCAGTAGAAGTAGTAGTAGTAGTTAGTGGTAGTAGTAGTAGTAGTAGTAGTAGTAGTAGTAGTAGTAGTAGTAGTAGTAGTAATAGTAGTAGTAGTAATAGTAGCAGTAATACTAGTAATAGTAGTAGTAATAGTAGTAGTAGTAGTAGTCGTAGTAGTAGTAGTGGTAGTGGTAGGGTAGTGGTAGTGGTAGTGCAGTAGCAGTAGTAGTAATAGTAGCAATAGCAGTAGTAGTGGTAGTAGTGGTAGTAGTAGTAGCAGTATTAGTAGTAGTAGTAGTAGTAGTAGCAGTAGTAGCAGTAGTAGTAGTAGTAGTAGTAGTAGTAGTAGTAGTAGTAGTAGTAGTAGTAGTAGTAGTAGTAGCAGTAGTAGTAGCAGTAGTAATAGCAGTAGTAGTAAATTATCAAATAAATAATACTGCACTAGGCTGGTAACTAGTGAAGAAAAGATAACATATTGAAATTTAAGGCCTAGTAGGTAGAACAGATACAGTACAAGGACATAAAATCTTCGTGCAAAGTCGCCCTTGCTCAGTCGCACAGAGACAACAATACAACGGCTGCTCTACTGGGTATCACATGGTAAAGGAAATAATACTGGTATCAAATAATAGAAGAAACAATACTGGTATCAAATGATAGAAGAAATAATACTGGTATCAAATGATAGAAGAAATAATACTGGTATCAAATGATAGAAGAAATAATACTGGCATCAAATGATAGAAGAAATAATACTGGTATCAAATGATAGAAGAAACAATACTGGTATCAAATGATAGAAGAAATAATACTGGTATCAAATGATAGAAGAAATAATACTGGTATCAAATGATAGAAGAAATAATACTGGTATCAAATAATAGAAGAAATAATACTGGTATCAAATGATAGAAGAAATAATACTGGTATCAAATGGTAAAAGAATTAATACTGGTATCAAATGGTAAAAGAATTAATACTGGTATCAAATGGTAAAAAGAATTAATACTGGTATCAAATGGTAAAAGAATTAATACTGGTATCAAATGGTAAAATAATTAATACTGGTATCAAGATGACCATAGCCGAAACAACGAAGACTAGTTGGTTAAGATCTAGACGTCACACACACACACACACACCACATACTCACACACACACACACATACACCTGTGAGACAGATTGCGTTACTGGAATGGCGCAAGAAGAGGTCATTAAGGTTTTTTTTCACAGAAATTGACTCTTTAAATGCAACAACTTCAAGACAGACGGACAAAAATCTGCCGCATTTTGGCGAAGTCAAGCCAGGCGTTGTTGCATTTTGGCCAAGTCAAGCCAGTCGTTGTTGCATTTTGGCCAAGTCAAGTTAGGCGTTGTTGCATTTTGGCCAAGTCAAGCCAGGCGTTGTTGCATTTTGGCCAAGTCAAGCCAGGCGTTGTTGCATTTTGGCCAAGTCAAGCTAGGCGTTGTTGCATTTTGGCCAAGTCAAGCCAGGCGTTGTTGCATTTTGGCCAAGTCAAGCCAGGCGTTGTTGCATTTTGGCCAAGTCAAGCCAGGCGTTGTTGCATTTTGGCCAAGTCAAGCCAGGCGTTGTTGCATTTTGGCCAAGTCAAGCCAGGCGTTGTTGCATTTTGGCCAAGTCAAGCCAGGCGTTGTTGCATTTTGGCCAAGTCAAGCCAGGCGTTGTTGGATTTTAAGGGGTAATTAGCGTTGCAAAATTCAGTTACTTGAAAAAACCGTGCATTATAACTAATTGTGCATTTTGGAGGCGTGCAATTTGGCGGAGACTACTTTAGTAGTAGTAGCTGTAGCAACAGTAGTTGTAGTAGTAACAGTAGTAGAAGTATTAAACAAATAATTACCAACAAGAGTTTGTTTCAGTGAATTTTACCCCTTCCACCTTGTTATTACGTGGTGATCTCACGGTGAATTAAGAGTAAACGACAAGATGAAAGAGACATGAAAATGAAAGAATGAAAGGAAAGACGTCAGACCCCCCAACAGCGCCAGCCATCTGCCCACTAAGCACACGGGGGAAATGGACGAGAAAGACGGTGAGCGGCATGGATTGATTCCATTTCCCTCACATCCACAACCAAGGCCATCTCGGGTTTTTATGGTAGGATTCCTAATGTTGATGGGACTGCCTTGTAAACAGCCAAAGGGTCTCCTTCCTATCAACCGTCCACTACAAAACTAGGTGTCGATCCACCTATCTGGAAAGGGATGGGGGAGGGGGGGAGGATAAATTTTACTCGAAAAAATTCGAGAAAATTTATCAACCGTAGGCGGTGCTTGATCTCACGATCCTTGGGTTGAGAGGCCGACGCCTTGCCTCTGGACTACTGAGTCTGCCCCCCCCCCACGCCGGTTAGCGACATAGTGGTAGACAAAGCAAAGGAAGAAAGAGGCAGCAAAAGAGTAACCAAATGTTATTCTATGTATGAGCAACAAAAAACGAAACCGCTTTGCGATCACTAAACTGACGACAGACTACGACATCAGGGCAAGACGCGACACGATACGACATTCACACTTACACTGCCGCCGTGGATGGGGTTGGAGATGGCCATCAGAATGCCACAGATGGTCACTCCTGTGACAGCGCTGGCGGTGACCGGAAATGCCCAGTGGACGCCACCTTGACCGTCCTTGGCCACACCGATGATTAGCGCCCCATACAGGCTCACGCCGATCATGCCAAAAATACCTGGCAAAGAACAATGACAATGTAGGAACAGTGTGGGGGCGTAAGGGGCGAGGGCGGGGAGGGAAGTTGGGGGGAGGAGTGTCGGTAGGGTGGAATGATGGGAGGGGGTGGGGGTGGGGAGACAATAATAAGTGAGGTAGTTTGAAAAGAGCATCAGCAAGAGTAATCACGCTGAACATGGAAGAAACTATAATAATACACATAGTATGACACATTACATGATCAGATTTCTTTGCGTCTGTCTGTCTGTCTGTCTGTCTCTGTCAGATTAATTGTCTGTCTGTCTCTGTCTCTGTGTGTCTGTCTCTCTTCTCTCTCTTTCTCTCTCCCTTTCTCTCTCTCTCTCTCTCTCTCTCTCTCTCTCTCTCTCTCTCTCTCTCTCTCTCTCTCTCTCTCTCTCTCTCTCTCTCTCTCTCTCTCTCTCTCTCTCTCTTCTCTCTCGCTCGCTCTCTTCTCTCTCTCTCTCTCTCTCTCTCTCTCTCTCTCTCTCTCTCTCCTCTCTCTCTCTCTCTCTCTCTCTCTCTCTCTCTCTCTCTCTCTCTCTCTCTTCTCTCTCTCTCTATCTCTCTCTCCCTCCCCCTCTCTTTCTCTCTCTCTCTCTCTCTCTCTCACTCTCTCTCTCTCTCTCTCTCTCTCTCTCTCTCTCTCTCTCTCCCTCCCTCTCTCTCTCTCTCTATCTATCTATCTATCTATTTATCTATCTATCTATCTATGTATCTGTCTGTCTGTTTGTCTGTCTTTTATCTTTGTCACTACCTCTGTATCTTTGTCTCCTTCTGTCTCAATCTCTATGTCTCTGTGTCTCTGCCTCGCGCTCTCTTCTTTCTCTTTGTCTGTTTGTCTGTCTGTCTATCTGTCTGTCTCTGTCTCACTCTCTCCTTCCGTCTTCTCTCTCTCTCTCTTCTCTCTTCTTCTCTCTCTCTCTCTCTCTCTTCTCTCTCTCTCTCTCTTCTCTTCTCTCTCTCTCTCTCTCTCTCTCTCTCTCTCCCTCTCCTCTCTGACTGCCAATTATTGTCACGTAGATTTTAGTGCAACGTCTCACTCAACTTTACTCCCACACTCCCATGAGAGGTGGAAGGCATTTTAACACAGCCGAATATTGTGAAGACGTTAATGTTTGTGAGTGGTTCCCTGTGTTTAAAGACTCGTGTGTGTGTGTGTGTGTGTGTGGGGGGTTGTATGTATGAGTGTGTATGTCCCAGTAGCGTGACGGGATAAAAGGAATTTTGGAGAGGGAGTATTTCAGATGGTTGTAAGAAGGAAAATACAGTGGAGGAGAAGTTGTATTTTATGGGATTTCCATTGGCAGCTTCTAAGTTTTTTGTTGTTCTATTTTTCTGTGGCACTGGATTAAGTCCCTTTTCACGCTGACAACGTAATCAGAGATGGGCAGAGCAACCGTGACTTGAAACGTCTCGGAGGTATTGAGTGTTGGGGCCAGGGGAGAGCGAGAGGGAGGGGAGGGAGAGTGAGAGAGAGATACAGAGAGAGAGAGAGAGAGAGAGAGAGAGAGAGAGAGAGAGAGAGAGAGAGAGAGAGAGAGAGAGAGAGAGAGAGAGAGAGAGAGAGAGAGAGAGAGAGAGAGAGAGAGAGAGAGAGAGAGAGAGAGAGGGAGAGGTGTGTGTGTGTGTGTGTGAGAGAGAGAGCCCATCCAGATGAAGAATGAGAGGAGAGGAGAGAGAGAGAGAGAGAGAGAGAGAGAGAGAGAGAGAGAGAGAAGAGAGAGAGAGAGAGAGACAAAGAGAGAGAGAGAGAGAGAGAGAGAGAGAGAGAGAGAGAGAGAGAGAGAGAGAGAGAAGAGAGAGAGAGAGAGAGAGAGAGAAATGGGAGAGAGAGTGAGAGACATGTGAATCAAAGATAGATGAGAGAGAGAGAGAAGAGAGAGAGAGAGAGAGAGAGAGAGAGAGAGAGAGAGAGAGAGAGAGAGAGAGAGAGAGAGAGAGAGAGAGAGAGAGAGAGAGAGAGCGAGAGAGAGAAGAGACAGGGTGGGAGGAAGGGTAGACAGGTCGACAGACAGCAGACGACAAGCAAAACCAAACACAAACCCAGAGAAGAGATGAACATTTCTAAAATTATTAAAATTTCATGAGAGAAAAGAAATCGAAACAAAAGATGAATATATCAAATTACATAATAGCCCAGCGCTGAGTGATTTCCATAAAATTTTGATTTAAATGGAAGGCATCAGGCAGAAGTCATATTTGATTCATGCAAAGGGGTTAGAAACTAATAAAAGCAAAGCAGATAATCAAAGAAAAATGCTTATTTAACAATTCAAGGGGTCATTTCAATAGTGACCCTATGTCCATTTTTTATGAAAAACGAGACAGAGATACAATACTACTAACTAGGGAATAAATGGAAATTATGCTTTCTGAAAAGTGTAAAAATGTATGATGAAAATATATCACGTATAAAGCCGTTTGAAACTTGGAATTCCCAGAAGCTATTAGTTCCAAAGTCCATGGAATTTGGCATATTCGCTGAGTGACGTAATTGTAACTTAGGCACACTATTGAAATGACCCCTTCAATTGTTAAATCACAGAGAAAGTCAGAGTCGACATCAACTAAATGCGTGTCGTACTCTAGACATCATTGCCACTCCAGCCACTCTCCAGACTTTGAGTTTGGTGATTAATAATTCTTCTTCAGTGTGAGGATTGCATTTCGTTTAAAGCAAAATTCCACCACGAGGACATTGAATAGGAGGATGTAAATGTAAATGAAATGAAAAAAAAAAAAGAAGTTGGGGTGTGGACATATGG
>JAXRKP010000685.1:235000-239815 GCA_037039925.1 Doris montereyensis | reverse complement strand
TCATAGCCAAAGTATCTACCTTGACCTTTGTTCCTGGTTTCTGTCATAGCCAAAGTATCTACCTTGACCTTTGTTCCTGGTTTCTGTCATAGCAAAGTATCTACCTTGACCTTTTTTCTTGGTTTCTGTCATAGCCAAAGTATCTACCTTGATCTTTTTCTTGGTTTCTGTCATAGCCAAAAGTATCTACTTCGATGTTTTTCTTGGTTTCTGTCATAGCCAAAGTATCTACTTCGATGTTTTCTTGGTTTCTGTCATAGCCAAAGTATCTACCTTGAATTTTTTTCCAAATTCTTCAGCTAATTTTAACTCTTTTCCATCTATTGCCCTGACATTCCACATTTAAAAAAATGTACATTTCATGGTCGTCTCCGAATGTTTCGTCCGGATATCCTCTGTTCCTATGAATCTCTGTTTAAGGTAAGCAGGTGATTAGATCAAATAATAAAACTTGAGATAGATGGGCAGTTAATTTGAAAGATTGGGAAGGAAGAAATAAAGAAAAGGAAATAACAAAAACGATCATGAAAGAAAAGAAAATTGATAAAAAGAAATAAATAAAAAGTAGTTAGAAGCAAAGAAATTGATAAGAAGAAAGACAGAGAAGCAGAAAGAATAATAAAGACAGATTGACAAGAAAAAAAGATATAAATGTAGATAAAAGAACAGAAAGAATCAGAAAGATAGATTGATAAGAAGAAAGAAAGAAAAGAGCTAGATAGAATAACAGAAGGAATAATAAAGATAGATTTACAAGAAAAAAGACATAAATGTAGATAGAAGAACAGAAGAAAAAGAAAGATAGATTGATAAGAAGAAAGAAAGAAAGGTAGATATATGAACAGAAGTAATACGAAAGGACAAACAAAGACAGAAACATAATATGCCTTGATTTCTTTGATTCAATCTAGGAGAGATAAGAGCAATACACTTTCATTACCTGGATATATTTCCCCTCTACATTACAGCCTGTTATCTTTGACTCTGAAACGAAATAGTACAGTACATGTATTTATATTATACATGCATGGCAAAATATTGCTAAATACAATAACAACAATTGGGCAGCAATTAAATTCTTCTTCTTCTCCTTCTTCTTCTTCTTCTTCTTCTTCTTCTTCTTCTTCTTCTTCTTCTTCTTCTTCTTCTTCTTCTTCTTCTTCTTCTTCTTCTTCTTCTTCTTCTTCTTCTTCTTCTTCTTCTTCTTCTTCTTCTTCTTCTTCTTCTTCTTCTTCTTCTTCTTCTTCTTCTTCTTCTTCTTCTTCTTCTTCTTCTTCTTCTTCTTCTTCTTCTTCTTCTTCTTCTTCTTCTTCTTCTTCTTCTTCTTCTTCTTCTTCTTCTTCTTCTTCTTCTTCTTCTTCTTCTTCTTCTTCTTCTTCTTCTTCTTCTTCTTCTTCTTCTTCTTCTTCTTCTTCTTCTTCTTCTTCTTCTTCTTCTTCTTCTTCTTCTTCTTCTTCTTCTTCTTCTTCTTCTTCTTCTTCTTCTTCTTCTTCTTCTTCTTCTTCTTCTTCTTCTTCTTCTTCTTCTTCTTCTTCTTCTTCTTCTTCTTCTTCTTCTTCTTCTTCTTCTTCTTCTTCTTCTTCTTCTTCTTCTTCTTCTTCTTCTTCTTCTTCTTCTTCTTCTTCTTCTTCTTCTTCTTCTTCTTCTTCTTCTTCTTCTTCTTCTTCTTCTTCTTCTTCTTCTTCTTCTTCTTCTTCTTCTTCTTCTTCTTCTTCTTCTTCTTCTTCTTCTTCTTCTTCTTCTTCTTCTTCTTCTTCTTCTTCTTCCTCTTCTTCTTCTTCTTCTTCTTTTTCATCTTCCTCTTCTTCTTCTTCTCCTCATCCTCCTCCCTCCTCCTCCTCCTCCTCCTCCTCCTCCTCCTCTTCTTCCTCTTCTTCTTCTACTTCTTCTTCTTCTTCTTCTTTTTCTTCTTCTTCTTCTTCTTCTTCTTCTTCTTCTTCTTCTTCTTCTTCTTCTTCTTCTTCTTCTTCTTCTTCTTCTTCTTCTTCTTCTTCTTCTTCTTCTTCTTCTTCTTCTTCTTCTTCTTCTTCTTTTCCTCTTCTTCTTCTTCTTCTTCTTCTTCTTCTTCTTCTTCTTTCTTCTTCTTCTTCTTCTTCTTCTTCTTCTTCTTCTTCTTCTTCTTCTTCTTCTTCTTCTTCTTCTTCTTCTTCTTCTTCTTCTTCTTCTTCTTCTTCTTCTTCTTCTTCTTCTTCTTCTTCTTCTTCTTCTTCTTCTTCTTCTTCTTCTTCTTCTTCTTCTTCTTCTTCTTCTTCTTCTTCTTCTTCTTCTTCTTCTTCTTCTTCTTCTTCTTCTTCTTCTTCTTCTTCTTCTTCTTCTTCTTCTTCTTCTTCTTCTTCTTCTTCTTCTTCTTCTTCTTCTTCTTCTTCTTCTTCTTCTTCTTCTTCTTCTTCTTCTTCTTCTTCTTCTTCTTCTTCTTCTTCTTCTTCTTCTTCTTCTTCTTTCTTCTTCTTCTTCTTCTTCTTCTTCTTCTTCTTCTTCTTCTTCTTCTTCTTCTTCTTCTTCTTCTTCTTCTTCTTCTTCTTCTTCTTCTTCTTCTTCTTCTTCTTCTTCTTCTTCTTCTTCTTCTTCTTCTTCTTCTTCTTCTTCTTCTTCTTCTTCTTCTTCTTCTTCTTCTTCTTCTTCTTCTTCTTCTTCTTCTTCTTTTCTTCTTCTTCTTCTTCTTTTCTTCTAATTATTATTATTACTATTATATTATTATTATTATTATCATTATTTTTATTATTATTATTATTATTATTATGATTCTTATTATTATCGTTATCATCGTTATTATTATTATTTTTATTATTGTTATTATTATCATTATTATTATTATTATTATTATTATTATTATTATTATTATTATTATTATTATTATTATTATTATTATTATTATTATTATTATTATTACTATTATTATTATTATTATGATTATTATTATGATTATTTTCATTATTGTTATTATTGTATTATTATTATTATTATTATTATTATTATTATTATTATTATTATTATTATTATTATTATTATTATTATTATTATTATTATTATTATTAATATTATTATTATTATTATTATTATTATTATTATTATTATTATTATTATTATTATTATTATTATTATTATTATTATTACTATTATTATTAGTTATTATTATTACTATTATTATTATTATTATTATTATTATTATTATTATTATTATTATTATTATTATTATTATTATCCTTATTATTGTTGTTATTATTATTATTATTATTATTATTATTATTATTATTATTATTATTATTATTATTATTATCCTTATTATTATTATTATTATTTCCATTATTATTATTATTATTATTATTATTATTATTATTATTATTATTATTATTATTATTATTATTATTATTATTATTATTATTATTATTATTATTATTATTATTATTATTATTATTATTTATTATTATTATTATTATTATTATTATTATTATTATTATTATTATATCATTATTATTATTATTATTATTATTATTATTATTATTATTATTATTATTATTATTATTATCCTTATTATTATTATTATTATTATTATTATTATTATTATTATTATTATTATTATTATTATTATTATTATTATTATTATTATTATGATTATCATCACTATTACTATCTTCTTTTAACCACTCTTTGTATTGTCAAGGGAATCATGTCCGATCCAACCCTTATGCTGCAATTTCTTTTCTCTCGATTCTCCCTGGCATGTAGATGAAAGTATTTCTCCTGATCTTCTATTTATAGCCCACCATTGAAATTCGACATCTTAATGATATAGGTGATATAGAAGTTCAAACTTTTTTTTCAGCTCTAGTTAAATCATTTTTCTTCAATATTGACGGTAATGAAATTTGATCCCTTGGCTGTTTATTATCTTTGGATTGAATTTTGCAGACTCTACAAAGTGAAGGTCTGATTCTATGTCCGCACACCTTAAATCCTTAAGAGATCACCGAATAAAATACCCGAGGTGGTCACTCTCGTGTACATTGTTGTCCCATCTAACGATTTCCATGAAGCTTCACAGACATTTAATTAATGTGGGTACATGGTTCCCCCGAAAGCTAAGCTATTCGAAGCGCATATTATGTCTTCCCCAATTGTCCTTCATCACACCTAGATCATTTTCTCTATGCTTTCTTTACACGCTGTATTGTTCTCTCGTACAAGTAGCAATTTATGTTGCATCTCCCTAACCTCCTTTCTCGACCTACCCCATATTTTTAAATCTATGGAAATTCCATTACTTGACATTCGTTGTTGTCATTCCAGGAATGCTCAGATGCTGTTATTTAATACTGTTGGTGATTAATAATTTGTGTGACCAAAAGGAAACCATACACACCAAGCAATATTTATCGTCGTCGTCTCGCATAGTACACGGTACCCATAATCGGAAGTATTATATAACCTTTGGAATCACTTGCTATGAAACAATTCTATTATGTACATAATAATAAATTGTACTCTTCTATGTTGTAAAAGAAAAGAAAAGTCAAAAGTGTGCATTTTGTTTGTGACGTGACAGTGACAGTACAACTGTGTAACGAGCGAGTGAAGTTTTATAATTTTCCACTCCATTTATGTATCAATTTTAGTTATATTTCAATGCTTAAAAAGAAATTTGTTTGTAGCTTTGTAAAATTGTATCATGTGACCAAGTGAATTTTATTCTCAATTCATATCAATAAAATGATCTTATCTTATTTTATCTTATCTTATCTTATACAAAACGATTATAACTGAGACGTGTTCAATTTGACTTGGTCAATGTCTCACAGTATTTAATTCAAACAACGA
>JAXRKP010000685.1:202500-227500 GCA_037039925.1 Doris montereyensis | reverse complement strand
TTCAGTCTTCATGAAATGATAATCTTTTCCTTTATTCCTCTAATCTTGTCCCCTCCCAACTTTCCCAGTGGTGACTAGAGAACTCCCTCCTAGTTACATGACCCAAACCTGCCTTTTAATTTTCATGTAGTGACGTCCACTTGACCTTTTGACGGTATTTCTGCTTTGAGTCCTCTACAAGACAAAAATGGAAGAACTCAATGATGACTATAGTTCAGTCTCTTCAAGCCTTTATTTGAGCCATTTGATGATAATTCACTCTTTCTTCGTTTGTATAGATATATTTAATTTTGTTAGATCTAGATTTAATCGTGCAAGAATTCATTGATTCACAGAAACTATGCCAGTCTCAAAATCTACACCTAGATCCAGGTCTAGATTTTATTTGTTGTCTTTGAGTTTTTGCTATAGATCTAGCCTCTAGTGCTTTCTTTATCCCTAGTCTAATGTTGTATCTGCCACATCTGAATCAGTCCACGAGGCAGTAATCCTAGATTCTAGATCTCTAAAATTATAGATTTTTAGATCCTGCATCTGTTTATAGTGACCTAGAAATATTCCAACAAGAAATCATTTCAGGTGTCAGCTTTCATAGCTGCACATTCAACTTTTCATTTCACCAGTAAATAAGAATCACGTTCAATTATCTAGGCCTAGAATTGAAAAATCAGATCTAGAGACCAATGTGATGTTAACGTTGTAGGCGTATGAATAATCCTACCACGTTCAAACTGCGTTGTTTTAAAATGTTTCATTGTGTTTGATTCTAAATTTTGAATTAAAATTATGTTCTAAATATTGATTGATTTCTTTATTAATAAATGGACTTTAAACGTTTATTGTGTACTATTTTGTGTACCAGTATTCATAAATGGTCCAATCATTTCCAAGGCAATGTTATTTCGCCCATAGCCTTATTCATTTTCATTTTTCATGCATCCTTCCCGAGTGGTCTTTCATTAAGAAGTTTGTCATGTCGCGCACTCACAAGTTCGTTTTTCCTTTTTGAAACAATTTCAACATGTCATTACAGGAGGAAATCTTCAATTAATGGGCATGACTAATTTTATGTATGGATGTATTTGTCTGAGTACATGTGTGTGTGTGTGTGTGTGTTGAAGGGAGGTAGAAAGAGAAAGAGAGAACAAGAGCGTTACAATAATCATTCGTACTGAAAATAAAATATGACATTAAGATTTTAGTTGCTTCTAGATCAAGCAACGGTCTTATTCTGCCAATAAAGTGAAGCTGATAATTACATGTTTTTATGACAAGAAAAAATGGTCTTTTCATCGTAGGTTCTTTCTCAAGAATTACCCATAAATTACGAACCTTATCAGCAGACATGTTAACTTGAGTGCCGGCTATATTTAGAGACATTAAGTGATACTAGAGTGTGTAGCAACGGTTCCAAGGAGTGAAATGTGGATGGTGTGAGATCAGGCGTCGAGGCCGATAATAGAAGAAGGGATATAACACGTAGGAAATGTTTATAATTTTGGTATTTTCGTGGTAATTTCCTTTTTTATGATTTTTTTTTTTTTTACAATGAATTTTATTTTGATTTGATTTTCATTTTATCCACATCCACGGTAATCTGGGGTTTTAGTATGATTTTTAATTTTGTCCGGATTGCCCTGGAAACAATCAAGGGATTTTTCATGTGCACAACCTGTTATGATATGCACACGGGATCTCATTTTCATCATCCGCCTTCAATGAGGCTAGACTAGGGGTCGATCCATCTACCTGAACCAGGGAAAGAGGTCTAGGTGTTACTACAACAACAAAAAAGAAAATTATTGTACTTGGTAGCTATTTCGTGTTGTGAAGATGAACTCTTTTACCTCATATCTCATACCAGCCATATGACTGCGTCAGTCATCAGGGAGGGGTTACCTGAGTATACAAGAAGCTGACGTGCTCCTCTGCCAGGCGGTTCTGTTTGCGGAAGTCAAGGTCAGCTCTGTCCACTCTTTTGATGTTATCGGACCAGCACTTTCAATCGCTACTTTCCACATTTTTCCCTTCCTCAATCGTGCCTTGTAGTATCGTTTTTGAAGAGGGTTTTATGTCTCACTACATGGCCGAACCACGCCAGTTTTGGTATCATCTGACTGTTGCCAGGAGACGTTCTTGAGGGCACAAATGAGTTGAGTCACTACGCTCCGTATTTGGTTGCTGGGTTTGTACTTTCTGTACGAGATTGTGGAACAGTCTCCTCACGCACGTGTCTCGCATCTGTTCTCAACGGTTTTCAATGTCTAGGTTTGACATCCGTATAACATGGTTGAGAATACCTAGTGTCATCTAGAGAGCTCTTCCACATCCTGTTCAATCTGGCCATCGCTGATGTGGTTGCAGCAATCAGGACCCGGATTCCATGTTGTGCATGTACGGTACCATCTTGTCACAGGGTGGCGCACATGTATTAGAGTAATTAGAAGTTGGCCACTTCCTCCAAGACGTTGCCATTCATCATAATGATGTTACCACTGGTGATAGTCATGCTATTCACTATGATCTTGTATCATCTATTTTTTAATTGATTAAATCTATTAATTTCTGCAATACATTTGAGGGACTCGGTAGTCCTGAAGCAACGTGTCGACCTCTTAATCACATGCAGCCTCTGCAACAGAGACTGTCACTCCTTATCGGCCTGTACAGCCACAGACGCCGGTGCTTCAGCCAAATAGACGAGGATGCTACCCAAGGTCAGCCCTGACCGGCGGAGTCTTACATAGGCCCATATTTATATATTATCTGTCCTTATTATTTCTGTCTGTGTTAATTTACACCTATATTATCATAATGTCGACACTGTAGATACAATTACATTGTAAGTGCCAAATAAGGGCAGTGTTCATATCCTGAAGAAGAAAGGGACATGATGAATGGAGGATTAATGTTTGGTACCATTTCCACGATTACTTCCCCTAACAGATGATCTACTACTACTTCTTCTTCTTCTTCTTCTTCTTCTTCTTCTTCTTCTTCTTCTTCTTCTTCTTCTTCTTCTTCTTCCTCTTCTTCTTCCCGACAGAGAAATAAAGAAGGGGGGGAGAGAGAGAGAGAGAGAGAGAGAGAGAGAGAGAGAGAGAGAGAGAGAGAGAGAGAGAGAGAGAGAGAGAGAGAGAGAGAGAGAGAGAGAGAGAGAGAGAGAGAGAGAGAGAGAGAGAGAGAGAGAGAGAGAGAGAGACACAGAGAGAGAGAGAGAGAGAGAGAGAGAGAGAGAGAGAGAGAGAGAGAGAGAGAGAGAGAGAGAGAGAGAGAGAGAGAGAGAGAGAGAGAGAGAGAGAGAGAGAGAGAGAGATAGAGAGAGAGAGAGAGAGAGAGAGAGAGAGAGAGAGAGAGAGAGAGAGAGAGAGAGAGAGAGAGAGAGAGAGAGAGAGAAAAAACAATAGAGAGAACTATTATGGAATTTGAGAGAGAGAGTTTAGATAGAGATTTTTAGAGAGAGAGTTGCAAAAATCCGAGAGGATCTTCAGAGAGAGAGAGAGAGAGAGAGAGAGAGAGAGAGAGAGAGAGAGAGAGAGAGAGAGAGAGAGAGAGAGAGAGAGAGAGAGAGAAAGAGCGGGTTAGAGCGGTAGAGTAAGGGAGAGGGATTGTTATTTTCCCAGACTATCCTATAAAAAGCCAAGGGGTCTTTAACGTACAAAGTACACAGTGTCCATCTCGATATTGATCCACCTACCTGGACCAAGGGCGGCAGGGCTTGGTGGAGGGGGGGGGGATAGATTTTGCTTGAAAAAAATCGAGAATATGTTCCAACCGTTGGCGGGGCCCGAATCCACCATCCTTTTGGTCTCTGAACTGCCGTGTCCTCTCATGAGTGGTAGTTAGATGCTCTACTGTCCTTCCCTTTAAAGGGACTACTAGACACAAGAGAACAGATTACTACTACTAGACTATATTAATTGTTACTACTACTTCTACTAGGGCACAAGCCAACAGATTTGTGAGTAATATTAATTAATAATAATTATTAGTGCTCATGTAGATTTTCGACCCCAACATGAACTGAACTCAAGAGAATGAATAATGATAATAATAATGATGATGATAATGATGATGAGATGATGAATGATGATGAGATAAGAGATAATAATAATAATAATAATAATAATAATAATAATAATAATAATAATAATAATAATAATAATAATGATAATAATAATAATAATAGCATTATAGAGCGCTGTGCTCCAGATAAAAAATAGATGAGACAAGAGATGTCCTTGCAATACTCGTCTATAATACAATCCAACCCATAATTCACATAGATCTAGTCTAGTGTGCAAGATATATCGACATCGCATCTTTTAGTCGCCTAGAAGAAACATTCACAAAGGCAATCTTTTGGGTCACAGACAGACATTCCAACTTTTCATCCACATCCTTCCATATATATTTTTAGACGTCATATCCCAACCCCAATTTACAGTGACGTAAAAGATAATTCTCCATACGGGACAGAGACATTTTTAGATTTGATTCACATTCTTCATCACCCCCACTTGACTATATTTCTTTTACGCCGCTATACCGTAAAATTACCCATACATCACATCCTATACACAATTCATGATAATTCGACGTAAATTTGATTCACATTATGTCCGTCGATGGCCTTCTTTTCATCGAGGTTCTTTCTCAAGAATTGCCTAGAGACGACTTCCCGGCTATAGAGAGACATTAAGTGATACTAGAGTGAGAGGTTCCAAAGAGTGAAATATCAGGCGTCGAGGCCGATAATAGAAGAAAGGGATGAACGCAATGAATTTTAGAGTTGGCAATTTGTCCGGATTACCCTGGAAACAATCAAAGTTCATGTGCACAACCTGTTATGATATGCACCACGGGATCTCATTTTCATCATCCGCCTTCAATGAGGCTAGACTAGGGGTCGATCCATCTACCTGAACCAGGAAAGAGGTCTATGTGAAGATAGACTCTTTTACCTCTATCTCATACCTCAGCCATATGACTGCGTCAGTCATCGGGGAGGGTTACCTGAGTATACAAGCTGACGTGCTCCTCTGCCAGGCGGTTCTGTTTGCGGGAAGTCAAAGGTCAGCTCTGTCCACTCTTTGATGTTATCGGACCAGCACTTTCAATCGCTACTTTCCACATTTCCTTCCTCAATCGTGCCTTGTAGTATCGTTTTGAAAGAGGGTTTTATGTCTCTTGGCCGAACCACGCCAGTTTGGTAAACATAGTTGAGAATACCTAGTGTCATCTAGAGAAGCTCTTCCACATCCTGTTCAATCTGTGCATCGCTGATGTGGTTTGCATCAGTTGGATTCATGTTGTGCATATGCGGTACCATCTTGTCACAGGTGGCGCACATGTATTAAGTAATTAGAAGTTGGCCACTTCCTCCAAGATATTACCAGAGGTGATAGTCAGACATGATTCACTATGATCTTGTATCATCTATTTATATTAAATCTATTAATTTCTGAATACATTTGAGGACTCGGAGTCCTGAAGCAATGTCGACCTCTTAATCACATGCACTGTCGATCAAAGAAAATATTGAACGCATGTCAAGAGTTGGCAAAGATTGGTAATTTCCAATTCTACCAGATTTATGTAGATTTGAAACATATGACCAGTGAAATTTCCTGCATCCGTCCTTTCATCCCAGGGAAACAAAATCTGAGATATCTGTTCAGTTGTGGTTCCTATAGAGGGAAGAGAAAAACATAAAATCGAAATAAAGAAAAAGCATTAGAAAAGACTATCTATAAAAGCCAAGGGGTAGCTAAAGTGTCCAATATTATTGGAGGGCGGCAGGGCTAGATGATTTTGCAAAAAAATCGAGCGTTCAGTAATCAGAAAAGAAATAGCTAACAAAATAACTCAAATGGATATAATATTAATATCGACGTCATATCAAAAAATAATTATTAGTAAAAAAACTGCTAATTCGACGTAAAAACTTTACACTTCCCGAGGCAATGCTCTTCGAAAATGAAATTCTGCGCCCTGGACACAAAAACAAAAACGCAACTCGAACAGACGACCATCAATGACTTGTTCACACCAGCGAAATATAAGCCAGCAATGTTCTCACCTTATTCAAAAACGGTCCCTTTTAGGGCCACACATTACCTTCGATTGACGTTGTATTACGGCTTTTTGTTTTGGGTAGTGTCCCTTTATTTTAATGGTTGACTCTGATACATCGACAACCTCTTATCGTCAAAATTTGGTGGTCCCAATGATGTCGATATAAGAGGGAGACAAAGACTGTATTATGATGCAATTGGTTGTTGGCATAAATGAATCAGCACTGTAAATTTTAATGGGTTACAAATTATTTCCCCTTTCATACTTCCAGTGTATTTTTCTGGTTTGACTTTAATGCACTAATCTGCCTTTATTGTTTTGACAACAGTGGCAAAATACAATAATAATATTGACTTTCAGCTGACAAGGTAATAATATATTATCTTAAATCCAAAGAATATGGAATTTCTTTTTCGAGGAATGGGTTGTCATTTTGTTCAAGCTGTTAGTGGAATAATCATTCGTCATTACCAGAAAAAGGAAGAAGTAAAATTGTTAGAATGGATTATGCACATTAAGTACCGTGTCAATACAAAGAAATGGCTATTTAAAGGAAAGAAATGATTTTTTTAGTTCAGCAATTAATATTATTATGATTATACAAAAACTACTTTCTTGATCTGTGCACAGTCTATTGTACAAGCATCATGAGATTGAAGACTGTCTAGTTATATTCATTATCGTCGTGGTATTGATAATTGCTATAGATCTATTCTTTTCTTAAGTGAATAAAGTTACAAATATATTCTGCTGTCAATAATGCAATGTTTTTTTTTCTTCTTTTTTTTTTAAAACCTTGTTGGAGAAGACTTCAAGAGCTGAGTTATTAGCAGTTGCGATATTAATGTAAGGATTAATAGTATCCCAACGTGGGGAAATAGTACGGTTTAAATATTGGCAAATATACCCTAGGAAGTGTGGTCGATGTCTGGAGTACTCGACTGGTGGCTCAATTTATAAACATGCTCAATCCCACGGCCCAACTATCATAATAACTACATTATTATAAAGCTAACGTTCTCTAACTTTGAGCGCTATAAACTCAGAAACCATTGCATCCACGACCACCACTGCTTCAGGTTTTTAGCGAATGAACTAATGGTTCAAATCAGTATTTGAATTGATTGGAAAAAGATTGTTTGCCTGTAATCCAGGCACATTTTAGTTGTTATTAGATCAAATTTATCAATTTCTGGTCATTACAATAAATAGGTCGCGTTACCTCAGTATCGAGTACTGACTTGATCTAATAATCGTATTCGATATCCCCCATACCTGATACTGTGGTGTCTGAGATCATAGCCGTCAAAGTTGAGGAGGCCCAGCTTGTACACGGTCACGTGTCTGGCGTTGAGTCGAGATGAAAACTGGGCTGTAGCGGCGCGACAATAATTAAATGCCTTGAAATTAGCAAGGTGTCCACACTACAAGCAATTATCGCGCTACCGGTGGTTGGTTTGAGCGGTGATAAAATGAATATCTTACTGGCAGCATCGCTCGTCGCTTAAGAGGGGGGTCATGAGAAGGCAATTTTTGCCAAATCGGCCAAATCTAGTTTATTGTTTTATTGTACGCAGCCGTTCACTCCCTTCACGTTGATACCATGAAATAAGCTCAGTTTCGTGTCTTTGAATTTTGACGATTTTTCTTTTAGATACGATACCGGCCCAACTTGCAACACATTGTTTGAAGTATAAAATCCAGTAATATTGTCTAAAGTTTCATAAGTTGGGACTCATTTGAATCAATACAGTGTGATCTATGAGAAGTATTTACCCAAATTTATTCAATAAATTAGATGGTCAGGAAAATACGTTTGGAACTGTCCACTTCACCTGTTATGAAAAGCTGCTGTCAAAAATCAGTATGAGGAAGCCATGGGGTTTCAGTTGAAACAGGGTCGATCCGAAGAAGTCGAGAGCCAGTCATGGTTTTATGACAATTCAAAGCGTTATCCTACTCGTTTCGAATTTTGTGTGTGGAAAAACATTCAAATAACGGAAAAAGTTTTAATCGACTTATTTGACCGGTTTTTCCTATCAGTCCTACAATTTTTAACCGATTCGCTTGTAATTTAGCATTCAGGTGCCTGTTTTGTATCATTACAAGAGACTACTGTATTAGATTTTTTTTTATCTCTTGTACTTTCTAAGAAATTCATGATTTTTGTTGGAAATTTGAGACAAATTAATTTCCTTCAAGCCTCGATTAAAAAAAAAATACAATATGTCTAAAACCGATAGGAGAGATTCAGGATATTGGTTTGAGGTTTCCATGTGCCAAATCATAAGACTTTAAAAAACAAAACTGTAAGACTACTTAGATTTTGGAAAATTGCCACAATTGATCTAGTTTTGGACCGAGAATTCAAGATGGCAGCCGTTTCCATGGCAATTAAAATGTAAAAAAAAAGTTTCACTATTTTTTTTTCTCTAATTTCGCCACGTTGAACTCATTTATGAAGCCCAAAAATTGTGTATCTCTTCAAACTAAACATTGTATCAGCCCCCTTAACCTGTACACACCTCTCCGTGACATCTTGCTCTCATTCGTCACATCACATGACTAGGCGTATCAGCTTCTCGTTGCATGCTTTCACCTTCTGTGGAGTGATTTTTTTTCAAACACATGTCAAAATGACAAAGACAAAACGTTTGAAGCTATTTCTTTAATTAATTAGAAAAAAGGCCACAACTATACTGAAAATAAAAAAACAACATAGAGACTTCATGAATGAGGACGTTCGAACCAAGATGTTTCAAGAGTTGGCTCAAGCAACAGGAATATCTTGTTTTTTTGTTGTTGTTATCTTTTTTGTTTGTTTTTGTCGTTTTGATTTTTGTTGTTATTCAGATCAGTATGCAATGCAAATTTTACTTCAGACTTCAGCATGTAATAGGCTGTTGTTTGACCATTGTTGAATATGTTATATATATATATATAATATATATATATATCCATATATATAATCATAATCAAACCATATAAATTGATAAATATATACAATTACAAATATTATATAAGAGAATGTTAATTGAAAATATATATATATATTAAATGTATTAGTCTACCTATCAGTTTTACTATTATATTGTCTTTTGGATCTGTCTATACATCTATATATTTATTTTGTAACAATCTGTTTATCTTCTATATATACCGTATTTATTTATCCATTGATCTATCCATGCACTTGGAAACTTTCGAAAGTAGTTATCTATCTATCTATCTGATCTATTTATCTATATATCTATCTATTCATCTATCTACCTATCTATATGCCTATCTATCTATCTATCTATCTATCTATCTATCTATCTATCTATCTATCTATCTATCTATCTATCTATCTATCTATCTATCTATCTATCTATCTATCTGTATATATATATATATATATATATATATATATATATATATATATATATATATATATATATATATATATATATATATATATATCTATATCTATATCTATATATCAATCTATCTATTTATCTATTCACCCATCTATCCATCCATCCGTCTATCAATCTGTCTACCATTATATCTATATATCTATTTATCTATTGATCTATCCATTGAGTATTGGCAACATTCGACAGTGTGAATGAAATCTGTCGCGATCTTCTTTAAATTCAGCCATCAGATGAAATAATTCCCCATGAGTTTTTCTTTGAATATTGAGAGGATAAACCCAATATTTCCTATCGTCCCTAGACAGAATATCTTGCCGTCAGTTCTAAAGCCTCATTCAAAACAATACGTCTTCTCGCATCCATATTGATATCTTGTCTAAAAATGTCCAGATGACGGAATCGCAGTGAGCTGCAAGCAAGTTGCTGAGCTAATGATAATTGTTAAAAAAGATCAACACCTCATTAGCGATTACCTAGCTACGTGCTAAGTTGTAGCTTGTACAATAAGTTGTAGCTTTTAAACAGTAGGTTGTAACTTGTGCAGTGGGTTGTGGCTTTGTACAGTTGGTTGTAGCTTGTACAGTAGGTTGTAGCTTGTAGAGTTGGTTGTAGCTTGTGAATTAAGTTATAGCTTGTACAGTAGGTTGTAGCTTGTGCATTAGGTTATAGCTTGTACAGTGGGTTGTAACTTGTACGGTAAGTTGTAGCTTGTAATAGTAGGTTGTATCTTGTACGGTAAGTTGTAACTTGTACGGTAAGTTGTAACTTGTACAGTAGGTTGTAACTTGTACGGTAAGTTGTAACTTGTACGGTAAGTTGTAGCTTGTACAGTAGGTTGTATCTTGTACGGTAAGTTGTAACTTGTACGGTAAGTTGTGTCTTGAACAGTAGCTTTTAGCTTGAACAATGGGTTGCAGCTTGAATAGTAGATTTTAGCTTGAACAATGGGTTGCAGCTTGAATAATAGATTTTAGCTTGAACAGTGGATTGTAGCTTGTACATTAGGTTGTAGCTTGAACACTAGGGTTGTGGCTTGAACTGGACAGTAGGTTTAAACTTGTAAAGTAGGTTGTATCTTTAACAGTAGGTTGTAGCTTGCACATTAGGTTGTAGCTTGTACAGTAGTTTGTAGCTTGAACAGTTGGTTTAACATATACAGTATGTTTAAGCTTGTACATTAGGTTTAGCTTGTACACTATATTGTAGCTTGAACAGTTGGTTTAACATATACAGTATGTTTAAGCTTGTACATTAGGTTTAGCTTGTACACTATATTGTAGCTTGAACAGTTGGTTTAACATATACAGTATGTTTAAGCTTGTACATTAGGTTTAGCTTGTACACTATAGCTTTGGTTTAACATATACAGTATGTTTAAGCTTGTACATTAGGTTTAGCTTGTTTATATTGTAGCTTGAACAGTTGGTTTAACATATACAGGTTTAACATATACAGTATGTTTAAGCTTGTACATTAGGTTTAGCTTGTACACTATATTGTAGCTTGAACAGTTGGTTTAACATATACAGTATGTTTAAGCTTGTACATTAGGTTTAGATTGTACACTATATTGTAGCTTGAAAGGTTGGTTTAACGTGTACAGTAGGTTTAGCTTGTATAGTAGGTTTAGTTTGTACATTAGGTTGCCGCTTATACAGCAGGTTGTAGCTTCTACATTACGTTTTAGCTTATACAGTAGGTTTTAGCTTGTACAGTAGGTTGTAGCTTGTACAGTAGATTATAGCTTGAACAGTAGATTTTAGCTTGAACATTAGGTTTATATTGAACAGTAGATTTTAGCTTGAACATTAGGTTTTAGATTGAACATTAGATTTTAGCTTGAACATTAGGTTTTAGATTGAACATTAGGTTTTAGGTTGAACATTAGGTTTTAGGTTGAACATTAGATTTTAGCTTGAACATTAGATTTTAGCTTGAACATTAGGTTTTAGGTTGAACAGTAGATTTTAGCTTGAAAAGTAGATTTTAACTTGAGAAGTAGATTACAGCTTGAACAGTAGATTTTAGCTTGAACAGTAGATTACAGTTTGAACAGTAGATTACAGCTTGAACAGTAGATTACAGCTTGAACAGTAGATTTTAGCTTGAACAGTAGATTACAGCTTGAACAGTAGATTTAGCTTGAACAATAGATTACAGCTTGAACAGTAGATTACAGCTTGAACAATAGATTACAGCTTGAACAGTAGATTACAGCTTGAACAGTAGATTATAGCTTTTAGCTTGAAAAGTAGGATTTAGCTTGAAAAGTAGGATTTAGCTTGAAAAGTAGGATTTAGCTTGAAAAGTAGGATTTAGCTTGAAAAGTAGGATTTAGCTTGAAAAGTAGGATTTAGCTTGAACAGTAGATTATAGCTTGAAAAGTAGGATTTAGCTTAAAAGTTGGATTTAGCTTGAAAAGTAGGATTTAGCTTGAAAAGTAGGATTTAGCTTGAAAAAGCTTGAAAAGTAGGATTTAGCTTGAAAAGTAGTAGGATAGATTTAGCTTGAAAAGTAGGATTTAGCTTGTAAAAGTAGGATTTAGCTTGAAAAGTAGGATTTAGCTTGAACAGTAGATTATAGCTTAAAAAGTAGGATTTAGCTTGAACAGTAGATTATAGCTTAAAAAGTAGAATTTAGCTTGAACAGTAGATTATAGCTTAAAAAGTAGATTTTAGCTTGAAAAGTAGGATTTAGCTTGAACAGTAGATTTTAGCTTGAAAAGTAGGATTTAGCTTGAAAAGAAGGTTTTAGATTAAACATTAGATTTTAGCTTGAAAAGTAGGATTTAGCTTGAAAAGTAGATTTTAGATTTAACAGTAGATTTTAGCTTGTACATTAGGTTTTAGCTTGAACAGTAGATTTTAGCTTGAACAGTAGATTTTAGATTGAACATTAGGTTTTAGCTTGAACAGTAAGTTTTAGCTTACACAGTAGATTTTAGTTTGTACAGTAGATTTTAAGTTGAACAGTAGGTTTTAGCTAACACAGTACATTGGAGCTTAAACAGTAGATTTTAAATTGAACAGTATGTTTTAGCTTGAACAGTAGATTTTAAGTTGAACAGTATGTTTTAGCTTGAACAGTAGATTTTAGCTTGAACAGTAGATTTTAGCTTGAACAGTAGATTTTAAGTTGAACAGTATGTTTTAGCTTGAACAGTAGATTTTAGCTTGAACAGTAGATTTTAGCTTGAACAGTAGATTTTAGCTTGAACAGTAGATTGTAGCTTGAACAGTAGGTTTTAGCTTGTATAGTAGGTTTTAGCTTGTATAGTAGGTTTTAGCTGGTATAGTATGTTGTAGCTTGTATAGTAGGTTTTAGCTGGTATAGTATGTTGTAGCTTGTATAGTAGGTTTTAGCTTGTATAGTAGGTTTTAGCTGGTATAGTAGGTTTTAGCTTGTATAGTAGGTTTTATGTTGTATAGTAGGTTTTAGCTGGTATAGTAGGTTTTAGCTTGTATAGTAGGTTTTAGCTGGTATAGTAGGTTTTAGCTGGTATAGTAGGTTTTAGCTTGTATAGTAGGTTTTAGCTGGTATAGTAGGTTTTAGCTGGTATAGTAGGTTTTAGCTTGTATAGTAGGTTTTAGCTTGTATAGTAGGTTTTAGCTGGTATAGTAGGTTTTAGCTTGAACATTAGATTTTAGCTTGAACATTAGGTTTTAGCTTGTATAGTAGGTTTTAGCTGGTATAGTAGGTTTTAGCTGGTATAGTAAGTTTTAGCTTGTATAGTAGGTTTTAGCTGGTATAGTAGGTTTTAGCTGGTATAGTAGGTTTTAGCTTGAACATTAGATTTTAGCTTGAACAGTAGATTTTAGCTTGAACAGTAGATTTTAGCTTGAACAGTACGTTTTAGCTTGAACAGTACGTTTTAGCTTGAACAGTACGTTTTAGCTTGAACTGTAGATTTTAGCTTGAACAGTAGATTTTAGCTTGAACAGTACGTTTTAGCTTGAACAGTAGATTTTAGCTTGAACAGTACGTTTTAGCTTGAACAGTAGATTTTAGCTTGAACAGTACGTTTTAGCTTGAACAGTAGATTTTAGCTTGAACAGTACGTTATAGCTTGAACAGTACGTTTTAGGTTGAACAGTACGTTTTAGCTTGAACAGTACGTTTTAGCTTGAACAGTACGTTTTAGCTTGAACAGTAGATTATAGCTTGAACAGTACGTTTTAGCTTGAACAGTAGATTATAGCTTGAACAGTACGTTTTAGTTTGAACAGTAGATTATAGCTTGAACAGTACGTTTTAGCTTGAACAGCACGTTTTAGCTTGAACAGTACGTTTTAGCTTGAACAGTACGTTTTAGCTTGAACAGTACGTTTTAGCTTGAACAGTAGATTTTAGCTTGAACAGTACGTTTTAGCTTGAACAGTACGTTTTAGCTTGAACAGTAGATTTTAGCTCGAACAGTAGGTATAAGCTAAAAAAAAATCGAGAAAGTTTTCAATCGTTGGCGGGGCTCGCACCCACTACCGTTTGGTTGAGAGGCCGACACCTTGCCTCTCGACTACCAAGTCTGCCTACCCCTTGAGTGATAAGCGGTCAAAGTTAGAGTTAGAGACGTTCAGCTTTATAGGTGGGAAATCGGTTGGAACTGGTTTTGTCCTTTCTTCTAGGCTTGGTCGGTTGACAGTTTCAGTAACCTGTGCAATATTTTGAAACCTCTGAATAATTTCTTTTATACTCATGCTGTCCTTTCTCCGTCTTTTTCTTCGATACCTTTTACAGATTTATTTCTGTATCAAACAAAACAGATACAAACAAAGATTTCATGAGATGAACTTGATGTATCTTTCTCTCTCTCTCTCTCTCTCTCTCTCTCTCTCTCTCTCTCTCTCTCTCTCTCTCTCTCTCTCTCTCTCTCTCTCTCTCTCTCTCTCTCTCTCTCTCTCTCTCTTCTCTCTCTCTCTCTCTCTCTCTCTCTCTCTCTCTTTCTCTCTCTCTCTCTCTCTCTCTCTCTCTCTCTCTCTCTCTCTCTCTCTCTCTCTCTCTCTCTCTCTCTCTCTCTCTCTCTCTCTGTGTTGTGATTGATCTATTAAATTCTAAGATAAGGTATTTGCGATACACCATTCAACATTAAAACGTTTTCAGAGGATTTATTTGAAGGCGCGGTCATGGTAGGTTTCATACTACTGACAGCGGTTCTGTACTGGAAATTGTTTGGGAAATCCTGTACAATCATGTATTAGGAGATGATATGTTGTGTATATTTATGCATGTCGTGTGTGGGGGTTTTCGGAAAAGAAAGTCTGAGGCAAGTGTAAGAGTCGGTGTGTGAGGGATAATTCCTTCAGTTGATGTGTTGTCCAGCCCTATCTGCTAAACGATGGAACCAATTCCCCCACCCTCACAATTGCTCGCAAAATGCTGCGAAATTCAAAATTGTATGTTAATATGTAAATCATCTAATTGTTACCGTTTCGATAACATTATGTTGACCTTAAGTCTGACGAAAGTACAGAACAAGGAACTGTCTTAAATATGTTCTTAAAAGATGCTTCTATATTACTTCCGACTTATCTCATATTTTTTCACAGATATGAAATAGTCAAGTTACCATTTATGTTATCACACAGGGCATTTAAAGGTTTGTAAACCTACAAGAAGATATTGTGCGTTTGTAAAAACCGTTCAAGGCAGATTGAGCCTTCCTCTAACCAAACACTATATTCAAAATTTATTATTTTTCTTAATGGCGGTATGTATATGACCGACATTAGTATTACCTGGACCAGTTATTATGATGAGGAATGATATGAATTGATATTAATTTTTCTCCACTCTTTAGCTCAAACCAACTGATCAAAATGCCTGTCTAACTCTTTTCTTTATCTCATAGCTACTGACAAAATACATAATTATTATCATGCTATAATTAAGTTCTACTTTGTTACAACATTCAAGTCGATGTAGCGTTATCGCCAATCTTGTAAATCTTCTTTGATGGAGAGTTTCGTAATTGGCTGGCTAGGATTCGAGACTGGGACCTCATGATCCCTAGTCTGCAAGACTACCACTCGACAATCAATGCCACAATCATATTCGTGCGTCATAAAAATAAAATGTCTTTGTCAAAGACCAATTATAGTTCTTGGCTTGGCTCCATTAAGAGAGGATGGTACTTGTTCTGTGTTGTTGATCCAATCACTGATTAAGTCCCTTTAACGTGTTAAAGAGCAACAAAGCTAGTCATCCGCCAGGATCCATTTAAAATGAAAACAAGTTCTGCTTCGAGTTAAAGGATAAAGAAACTGATCTCTATTTTGACCAGTTATTGTCAATGATTTTTCGTAACGTCTTTATCAGCGTTGTTCTCTTTTGGGATAAAAAAAGCAAAAGAAGAGAAACAACACTTCTGTTGCGTGTAGTTATGTATTTAGCCAGCTATACATCATTCATTTCCCTCACAACATGTAGGACACAACTACAGGCTAATAAAGATTTCAGCGTTGTAGTTTGAGAAGAACAGGATCAAGAGAGAAACAATTTATTTCTTCAAAGAAATGTATTGAAATCTCGAAGGGGTTATAATCATCACACTGAATTTTTATCAACCAGAAAACATTGAGTAGAGCAAAATGTAAATATTTTTCTTTAACTTTTTCTTCCACTTAAAGAAGTGAGAGATAACCCCCCCCCCAACAAAAACAGATAAAGACCATACCATAGAAATAGTTGATACATGCACCAACATTGTTCAGTGTTATTTGAGTTCTTATTCCACTTGTGCAATTGGACAATCATTTATGATATTTTCATTGGAAAACACATTTTAAAATATTATTCCTCTATCTCCCCCCCCTAAAGTTATTGCAGCGAAAATCATTAATTATTGCTGAACAAAACTGTGTCTAAAAAGTTCTTAAAATGTCAGAGATACATGGGAAAGAAAAACAGAAGCAAATCAGTCATGATAAATATGTATCTTAATTGTAATAATAACGATACAAAGTTGTGGTAGACTTTGTTGTATTATTGCTGTCCCAACAGTGGTGTGACTAATTTCAAGCAATCTCATCCTGCTCCTCCTGGTCCCTTCCATCTTGACACTTGCACTCGACGTCTTGGTAATACTGAAGACAGATAAGTACATATGTTATGATGAACAAAGTTCAATAATGCTATGACAATGAAACCATTTAGATTAATATATATTCATAGTTCCTTACGGCCTGCGAAACAGGTGATAATAACCACCTCCTAGACGGACATGGGGGAGGTATAATTCTGACGCAGTTTTTACTCTCAAGTTAGTGCTTGTACCCATTCTCACCTGGGTTGAGCGAGGGGGAAATGCGTGTTGAGTGTCCTTCCCAAAAGAAACTCAACGTCGAACGACCAAGCCTTGCTAGGATATTCGAACCCGGGACCTCAGGATCCCAAGTCCGAAGCCTAACTACTCGACCATCGATGCCACAATCATATTCGTGCGTCATAGAATAAAATGCGTCTTTGTCAAAGACCAATTATAGTTCTTGACTTGGCTCCATTAAGACAGGATGATACTTGTTCTGTGTTGTTGATCCAATCACTGATTAAGTCCCTTTAACGTGTTAAAGAGCAACAAAGCTAGTCATCCGCCAGGATCCATTTTTATATGAAAGCAAGTTCTGCTTCGGAACGTAAAGGGTAAAGACATTTTTCTTTTTCAAAATATCCTAACATTTACTATTAGTGTGAATGTGAGGGGATACAGTAAATAGTGATGTTTCATCTTTCAATGACAATTTTTGCCTCTGACAATGGATTTTAATTACAATACAATAAAATGTGGCTTTTTTTTCTTCTCCAAATATTATCCTTACCACTTTTTCTTTGGTGTGCGAGATTTGTCCGTCTGGGTGTTGACATGACAGTTGAATTTTTATTGGTTCCTTTTTGGCATCTTTACAGCAGCTTTGAGGTCCACCAGTGCAGATGAGATTCTCGCAAGTTTTTACTACGTGCCTAGCCGTACATTTCAAGCCAGAACCCAGATCATTCTCTTCAAAAGTCATAACTTTCTCTATAGGGCCATTTTGTTCACAAAATCTTTCCTTAAAGACACCTTGTAAGAGAAAGATAAAAGTCGAAAACAGGTAAGGACTAAATAAAGCGAAAACTCAATACGTTATGCATTTAGAAACGTTCAATTATTGACAAAACTAATAAGTTTGTTTTCAAATTAAATACTGAGACATCACTCACTCATTGTGATAAACAAACCTAATAAATAACTCTCTTGCTTCTCATTTGATCAGTTTGAACCAAGTATGTAAACATAAAATCAAACTAATCGCGTTGATCCCCATTTCAAATTAATTCTCTTCAGTACACTAACACTATACAACTAGTGTAATAAGGACAATGTTTACTCTGAAGGGAAATGAATCATTAAAATTTAGTTGTTGTTTTCGCATCTACTTTGCTTACTGATTTGGAATGCATATTGTACGTTTAATAAAAATCTATAAATGTATTATTGAACCACGAAGTCAAATTTCAGAATGAATAATTGTACACATAACATCTTTAGTGGCACATCACAGTGGTAGAGTAAAAGCATTATGTATCAACCCTCAAGACTTGTTATGCAATCATGGGATACATACAAACTACAATGACATAATATGTACAAATGAAGTACATTGAAACATTGAATAAACTATTTTTTTTGCCAATATTGGACTTTCGGAATTAAGGAAATGCATGACCTTGGGAGGGTTCGAAATCACGCTATAGTCCAATATAGGTCAACATTTGTATTATAACACCCCTCATTATCATGCATATTACTTAACAGAGAAAACAACACCAACAAAAACGATGAGCTAGATTTAGGCTAGTGGTTCTCTTGACTCAATGGCAGGTAAAGCAAGGCCATAGAGGATAGGGGTCATGTGATCAAAAGGCCGGCGATAGGGGTCATGTGATCAAAGGCCGGCTATAGGGGTCATGTGATCAAAAGGCCGGCTATAGGGGTCATGTGATCAAAAGGCCGGCTATAGGGGTCATGTGATCAAAAGGCCGGCTATAGGGGTCATGTGATCAAAAGGCCGGTTATTATCTCTTTGACACTACACATGAGATATTCGTCTTATACATTTTATCTGCGATCATCAACATTGGAATACATGTAATGTGTAACGGTCAGGTACGTTTATTCAATCGTTTAAAAAAGCTAAATAGCTGTGTGCGTTCGTTCAAGTTGTGCTCATTTCCTATGTTTTATTTTGTTTTTTAAATACATTTCCTGATAGGTTCCGCTTTCGTTTCTATCTATGTACATGGCTAACACAGAGACAGACCTTGCTCACAGCCTGCTAAGCTCGTTGATATTTAAGGGCTCTTAAAGTGGAATCAATACACTGTTAATAGCACTGGCCGTTCTCTAACCCAACTCCACTGTAAAAAAACCTCAGCCAGCTTGCAAACCCTAGCTAGACAAAAATAATGCCAATCTAAATAGTTGATCTTAAGCAATATCCCATCTAAGCTGTGCACATGTACGCACGCACACCAGTGAGAAAATGTGCGTACAGTTGAGAAATAACTGCGCATACTAATAAAAAACCCAACTTTTCTTGTCTAACGTTCATTGTGTCATGTAAAGTGTGCACAACTACGATTTTTTCATCACACTTTCCACATCGCCAAAACATGTGTGCACACAGACTAGAACACATAAGAGGGAACATTGATCTGAAGTAAAGTTCCTTCAAGACCATTACGGCTCATATAGCCGGAGCTTGTTCGATATCTATAGCATGAATTGGAACAGGTGATACATAAAAATCACCTCCTGGACAGGACGCTAGGCTGACGCAGGTTTTTACTCCCAAGCTAGTGCTTGTACCCATTTGCACATGGGTCGATTGGGAAAATGTGTGTTAAGTGTTTTTCCCAAAGAACACAACGTCGGGGGTAGCTTTGCCATGATTCGAACCCGGGACCTCATGATCCCCCAACTCCGGCAACCTAACAACTATGTCACTGACGCAGCATTGATCTCAAGCCAATATGTGATTACTCTCAATCTACAATGCCTGTGTATAATAAACTGGTTAGTTATCAAACTTCGTTCACGGTGACCTTTTATGGAATGATTGCTACGATAAAACATTTGCACATTCAGGGTAGAGTAGAAGCTAGAATACTATTCGTGTAATCACATTTGTTGATGAGACAAGTCATGATTGGATTAAAAAATACAAATATGAAACTTATCCTAGGACCCTCGACCCCCCCCACCACACCCATCCCAACCACCCACCACTCTGTCCCCCCCCACTTCCTTTTATGTCGAAGCAAAATGAGGAAAAAGTGTGAAGAGATTTGGGCTACGACTTACGGACGCATTTTCCAGCTTCAAGCTTCAAGCCCTCTGCGCATTCACACCTGTATGTACCAGGTAAGTTGACACATACTTGAGTATTTCCATCACAGTGGTGACGGCCTGTTGTGCATTCGTTGATGTCTGATAGAAAGAGTAAAGAATGTTTAAAAAAAAAAATGTTAACACATGATGAATATTTTAAAAAAAACAACCCAGGGGATAGTCAACTCCGAAATAGCATTCCACCTCTCACATAGAATATCCCAACATCAAAGCTCAGAGTGGAACTTACTTCCTGGATCATAGTCACCTCCACCGAGGCAGAGCAAGCCTCGATGCCTAGATCTAGTGACGCGGTCAGTCGGAGTGGAACTTACTTCCTGGATCATAGCCGTACACGTTTTTTAAAACAATAGGCCACATTATTACCCTGTTTGTACCTTTTTAGAACACACCTCATGTTGATGTTTTCTTTCATCCTTGATAGGAGTGCATAATCGATCCAGGTGTCAATTCTCCCTTGTGTAACAAAAGATGAAGTAAATGGTGATGATATTGAGCCTTTAATCCCCATTGTAAAGGTATAGGCCACGTGAACACATGCCAGACATCACTGTTCTCTGCTAGCTTCTCATCTTGTTCCACGATGTCCCCCCCTCTCGGCATCTTTCTCCACACGCATTCGCTATGTTGCCCGTCGTCTGCCAATCTTTGGGCACCTGGGGGACTCCAATATAGGGTCCTCTTGGTTGTATTTCCTTCCGGCCTACAAAGGATATGGCCTGGGATAAATTGCATTCATGGCATGGAATCCGGATTAAATCAGTCTGACTTCCTAAAATAAAGAACTACTGCTGCAACCATTGGAATCATGAAGAAACAACATTATTATCCAGTTAACACACAAAGCAATTAAAAAAAAACATGAATAAAAATATTAATAATCTTTGTAGTGATGGATTAGTCCTCTTCTTATTCTTCATAAAAGCTGACAAACTCAATTCTTTAGTAGTAATAGAATGATTGTCAGCATGTATAATTTTAATTTTAGCCCCAAACCGTTAATTCAATTTTAATCGTAAAATGATATGTTTAATTTTGTTTCTAAAGTCTACAGTGCTACTGATGAGCTTTATTCCTGTTGGCAGTCCATTCCACAGCCTTACTGTACTAGGGTAAAATGACTGCAGGTGAGAATCAATGTTTGAATATGGAACGATGTATGTTTGACTGACAACCTGATTTGGTTGTTCTTGTATTTCGTTTAAGCTGATCTAATGGCACAAGCACTTGGTCATTTATAGCATCAAAATATTGCTATTCTAATCTTGAATTACATGTCAGGAGTTTTAATGAGATATATATAAATAATGTTTCACTATAAATACACAGAGCAGATACAAATCAATTGATAGGCACATCTGAACGTGTCCTACCAATTCATACTTAATCCCTAGTACTGGACTCTTACATCGAGTTCAAGAGCATTTCAAGGAGATTTGATCATAAGAATCAAATTTCGATCTCATTTCCACAAAGACTGGGGAAGAGATGCATTTTGAGTATATCATACTAGTATCCTTACAATATCAGACTTGACAAGACGCTAGCATTCCAGTTCATCCGAGACAATTTATATATTAACAACTAAATTCTAATTACCCATCGTTTTTTTTGGTGACAGGTGCGCTAAAACCCCATTCGACTTGTTTGCACACTACTGGCAATTGGTATTCCATGCTTATGTCTTAAACTATAAAGTCATGATACATCGCTCTTGTGTAATATTTAGCTAACCGTCATAGATCTCTCAAAGATAATTACGCTCACTGTTGTCTCTTAGCATCAATTTTCCAAATGATGTCAACATCTATCTTATAATCCGACCTCCTGTGTATTAGTCATTAATAAATCATAACTAGCAATGTTTACAGAAATCATACCTTCGCAATCGAAGCAGTTGTAGGCATATCCAACGTTGCAGATACATTCCTTCGGTTTATATCGGTTCGTCAATTTGAAACAGAGTTTTGATCCATCCTCCTCTTCTACAGCTGGAGGTCGATGAAGAGAAAAAAAAAAGGTTTATTATTTGTGTTATATATTATTTGTGTTATATATTATTTGAGAAGAAGACTACGTGTCATGGACAAAGACAGACACAATCAAAAACAGACTCAAACAGATACAGACACGTACAATTATCCTCTTCTCAACAAAATAAAGAAAAGGCAGGCAACTTTGTTGGGACCTGTAATGAGGAGAAAGAAAAAGAGAACACCTGGTCACCATTGGAATTAATCCATGGGACAAGATCTAGAAGACGACAAAGGGAAAAGACTCTGGGTGGAACTGCCAGGATGGCCGAAGACAAAGACTGTAAACAACCTGCTATGCGTGACCAGCGATCGACTTGTGGAACAACTTGATCGTCAACATTACACAGCGTGACATTTGATGATGATATAATATTATTTCTTTCAAACATTGATTTTTCATTATCAAAATGTCTTATCGTTTGACAGCAATGAACTCTCACACTATTTGTTGAATTGATACAAACAGTTATGTCCAGGAATATGAACTTAATGCAAACTTTAAAATGTACTAAATGCAAACTTTAAAATGAACTAAATGCAAACTTTAAAATGTACTAAATGCAAACAATATATTACCATCGGCCAGCATTCAGTCTTGTATCTTTCTGATTTTGTTTTCAAAATGTTTTCCAATAAATGTTTATTGTTGTTGTAATTATAAGACGAAAATCGTTTACTAAACTTACAATATATTAATCTGTCTTTAACTGCTTTTGTCACATAAGTTTTAATATATTTATCATAAATAGAATAAAAAATAACAAAATTATAATCCTCACGATACATTTCAATCTAATATAATCTTTGCTTCAATAACTTTTGGAAACACGTTGACAGTTTTAAATTTCGTACCATAAAGACATTAATATTTTACTCTAATCTAAATGCCGTATAAAACTGTAAGGCAAAACATAATATATCAAGACAAGAAAATGAGTGATTTTGACGAGTCAATGATAGAAGAAAAAAAAAGAAGCAGGATATGCAGTATTGGTGTGGGGTAAAAGAAGTAAGGACAAACATCACTGACAACTTTATTTTAACATTGGCAAAGAGAGTGAAGAGGAGATAAATATATATATATATAGAGAGAGAGAGATAGATATATAGAGAGAGAGAGAGAGAGAGAGAGAGATAGAGATATATATAGAGAGAGAGAGAGAGAGAGAGAGAGAGAGAGAGAGAGAGAGAGAGAGAGAGAGAGAGAGAGAGAGAGAGAGAGAGAGAGAGAGAGAGAGAGAGAGAGAGAGAGAGAGAGAGAGAGAGAGAGAGAGAGAAGAGAGAGAGAGAGAGAGAGAGAGAGAGAGAGAGAGAGAGAGAGAGAGAGAGAGAGAGAGAGAGAGAGAGAGAGAGAGAGAGAGAGAGAGAGAAGAGAGAGAGAGAGAGAGAGAGAGAGAGAGAGAGAGAGAGAGAGAGAGAGAGACAGAGACAGAGAGAGAGAGAGAGAGAGAGAGAGAGAGAGAGAGAGAGAGAGAGAGAGAGAGAGAGAGAGAGAGAGAGAGAGAGAGAGAGAGAGAGAGAGAGAGAGAGAGAGAGACAGGCAGACAGACAGACTGACAAAGACAGACAAACAGAGAGACAGACAGACATATAAACAAACAAGACAGACTGAGACAAAGACAGACATATAAACAAACAAACAGACAGAAACAGAGACAGAAGGAGATAGACTGACAGAGGACATAATTGGTGATCTTATCGTTTACATACCTTCATTGCATCCGTCTACAGATTCTCCATCTCCACTTCCAAAGAAACCCAGCTTGCATTGACAGACAAAACCCTTTTCATCAGGAACACATTCGGCTTTTTCGTGGCATTTGTAGGGATGAGGGTAATTCTGTTGCCCCCTTCGCAGTAATAGGTTTGTGTGCATTTGTCATTATTCCATGACTCTCCCTCTGCCAGGTGAACATGTCAAAATGGATAAAACAAATAAGTTTATCTAGTGGTATTCACAAGACATTGAACTTAGTTGTCAATTTTCATAGGTAAATCACTTCAATGTCCTTTTACTCTACAGCATTGATTGTTGGATTGATTGATTGATTGGTTGATTGACTGAAATTTATTCTGTCCACAAAATATGATAATTTCAGGGTGAATTAGAGGAAACAGCAGGATAAAAGATAGGTGAAAAAGTGAAAGGAAAGACGTAAGACCTACCAACCTACCACTAGATCAAATCAAAATCAAAATAATGTATTATTATGAGGCTGAGCGTCAATCAAAACGGTGTAATCAATTTTATGTACCTCAAAGTAAAGTCCATCATTGCCGATGCAACCGCATTGATCAAAAGGAATGCATTCACTACCGCTGAAAATATAGCCTTCATGGCATGTACAGGTAAAGAGTTTCTGGATTGGAACTCTCTTGAGTGTCGTAGTTTCCTTCTGGATACTGGCATGATCGTGGTATAAGTCTCGGAGAATATGCAAAACGCATGTTCGATCTGCAAACTGTGAGGATGAGAATAAACCCCTCAATATGTTTTAAGCATGTAAACAAAGTAGTTACCATTTTATATTTGAGGTAAAAATGGATTTTAAAGCCAAAAAGAAAAGAAGAAGAGAAGGGATTATGATTTCAAAAGAAAGTTACACGACTTCTGCAGTGCGGCTTAGAATAATTTGTTTTTTTGTTGATATAGGGTAAGCAATTTTAATAACCAATATTAGTAAATTTAATTCTTGATATCTTTGGCTCTAGAGTCAAATTAAGAAGAAGATTCTTTATCTTCATCATCAAAGGTCAACATTTCAATAGTAATCTAATGAATTATATAAAGACATACACAAATGTTAAATTTTCCATGTAGGCTAAAATATCTGCTTATTCCAATCTTAATCTTACAGCTACAATTGCAGAAGTTACTTTCATGTAATATCATGATTATTAAAGTCTTTCTTTTAGTGATGCCTTATTTTAGAGCGATTTTGTCACAGTGGATTTCTAGCTGTTTTAGTTTTTGAAAAACAATCTGAGTGTGAATGTCTAAATAGGATGTGATCTAATAATTAATTTCTTTAGGAATGCAGCATTTATTAGAGAAATAAGATGTTGTAAGTAATAGGTAGTAT
>JAXRKP010000685.1:195000-197500 GCA_037039925.1 Doris montereyensis | reverse complement strand
GTACCGTAACTTCCATTGGGAAGGCAATAGTTGTCTTAAAGTAACCATCGAGATGACGTATAATCAAAAAGTCTCCAGTGATGGGGGAAAAGTAAGTATTGGTGGCTTCATTTACAAATCCCAAGTCAATCGTTTTCATTTCGTCTTCGTTTGCTCCAAACTGAAAACAAAGGGTAGGACAAATTATTTTTTTCATTTGAAATAAACGATGACGTTGCTTAAAAGAATAAAATAGGTATTCTTCAACTAAATAAAAGAAAAAAAATGAACATAATAACAGTTGCAGTTGGGTTTTTTTCGAGCTGCGAGATAATCTGAATGAAATGATGTCATTCTTGGAAGGAAAAGTAAAATAAAGTTCCTTCAACACCGTTACGACCCATAGAGCTGAGTGTCAGTGGAACAGGTGATGATAATCACCTCCTGGATTGGACAGGATGCTAGTCTAACGCAGGTTTTTACTCCCACGCTACTGCTTGTACCCATTTATCACCTGGGTAGAGTGGGGAAAAATGTATGTTCCGGTGACTTTCACAAGGAACACAACGTCGGACCTAGTCTCGTCAGGATTTGAACCAGGACCTCATTATTCCCATTCCGGCAACCTAACCGTTCGACCACCGACGCCACTTGGAAGTGAAATTAAATCAACATTAAACTATCCCAGATTCAAATCAAATCGATGTAAGCAAAATAAAAATATGTAATTAGTATATTGGCAAACAGAAAAAATTCACATTTTATATCATTGTTCAACAACATTATTGTTATTATTCTTCAATGTTTTAGAATAAGGCAAGTGGAGTCTATGAGAAACGGGACGGAATTTTGTTTCGTGTTTATACGTTCATGGCCCTTAAGGCCTATAGAGCCAGAGACGTATCATGGTTTCTATTGCGAAGCGGAACAGGGACAATAATTACCTCCGGTTGCCAGGACGCTATTCCGACGCAGGTTTTTACTCCTGTTAGTGCTTGTACCCATTTGCACCTGGGTCGAATGGGGGAAATGCTTATTAAGCGCTTTTCCCATATAAACACGTCAGATCTGGTTTTGCTAGATTCGAACTCGGGACCTCATGATCCCCAAACCGGCACCCTAACCGCTCGGCCACCGACGCCACATGTGTGTTCATATGAGACAGAGCAATATTGATAAATATGAATCTGTCAAATTTGTAATTAGGCCAATAAAAAAATAAAAAAAAAAAAAAAATAAAATTTAAAAAAAAAAATAGATCTAAATAGAAGATGATATGTTAGATAATTAAACCTACTGATGAAAGCCCCCAACAACAATTAAACCTGAGAAAAATATCAATAAAAATGTAAACCATACAGAAAAGAAAAGAGAAAAAGGATGAAACCCTACCAAAATTCTTGCCTGTTTGAAGAGAGCAGGATCCATAGCAAATCTTCTCTCGCTGTTGGAAGCTGGATCGTAGATATAGCCAGACAAGGCTGCTTCCAGGCCATTGGAAGTGATTGCACTCATTGACCTTACTTCAATGTATGGGAGCCCAGTGTCGTTGTTGTCTGTGATTTTAAAATAATGATTGAAAAAGATGAGACAAGTGTCAATAAATAGCTAAGTTATTTTTAATCAGTTCGATTTCACTTTCACTGGGGGACATGCCGTTACTTGAACCCATGACCTTTCGGTTGAGAGGCCGACACCTGCTTGGACTTCCGAGTCCCCTAATAGATGGTTTAAGATTGTGCGAGTAGGCATGAAGCTGATTCGCGTACAATTGTGCTCGCTGTGTTGCTGTCATCCATGCGTGGAATGTAAAGACAACATTTGAATAAGACCCTAAAATGTTCACTGCTGTGGACTCACTTTGAGAGAAAGAGAGAGAGAGAGAGAGAGAGAGAGAGAGAGAGAGAGAGAGAGAGAGAGAGAGAGAGAGAGAGAGAGAGAAGAGAGAGAGAGACAGAGACAGAGACAGAGACAGAGACAGAGACAGAGACAGAGACAGAGACAGAGACAGAGACAGAGAGAGACAGAGAGACACAGAGAGAGACAGAGACAGAGACAGAGACAGAGACAGAGACATAGACGGTTTTATGGTCATTGTCACCCAGTGATCCAAAGAGCACATACATAAAAACTTGGCCACAAGTAGGAACATCAGCAACAACAATAACTTCATCAGATCCTCGAATGACAGAGAAGAATGGAGATCTATAATCAATGCCGGTTCCTGGCAAGCCTCGGTCGACGGAGAATAATAATTCATGATTATATTAGGCTATATCATAGAGGACTTCACAAAAACTTCCCAAGCTAGGAACAAGTGGAAGTCTGTAGTTCGGGATGCCTATGTCCTGGTATAGATGAAAAAGGCAATGATGATGATGATGATGATGATGATGATGATGATGACGATGATGATGATCATGATATTATAGAGACAACAAAGGAAAAGTTCTTAACTGTTTGAGAGAGAATAATATGTTTTTCTCCCAAATAACTCCATATGTACCACCGGCGGCATAAA
>JAXRKP010000685.1:147500-190000 GCA_037039925.1 Doris montereyensis | reverse complement strand
CTTCTTCAATTGTAATTGTTTCGGTAAGAACGATATGTACTGATTCTAAACTGTAATGGAAGTTGTAATATTGTACTTTTTTGGCCAAAATCCATTCATAATCTATCACGTTTTCAAAAGATACTTTATTATTAGCATCAACTTCACTTGGCCAGAAATGAAGATTTCCTGAAAGAGATGGAAAGAAAAATTTTAAAAATAAAGATGTTCACACAAGGATAATAATTTATTCTTCGATCTTTATTTAGTCATAGTTTATTGCAAACTATTTTTTATATAATGTGAATCATCAGCTTAATATTCAGAAATGGATTTATGCATCTTCTTATGACCTCCCCTCTTCCCCGCCCCCACCAAAATAATTAAAGAAAACTGAGGAAAAAGATGGAATGAAAAGGAAAGGAAAAATAAGAAAGGAAAGAGACAAAAATAAAAACCCAAAGAAAGAAAGAAAAGGGAACACATATAAAAACTCTGACTCTTTCATTAATCTAGGTGAAATTTTGAATTAATCTTTATTCACTTCTGGCAAATCTTTGTGATTCAAAAATCGGTCTGAAGTCTTAAGTCAACATTGGCTTGCCTGTGACTTTCTATGTTTCATAGAAATATTTGCTGGCCAACTTTTGCAAAGTTATCATCGAAACTAGGTTCATTTCATACTGACTTACATATTAAATAAGATAAGATAAGATAAGATAAGATAAGATAAGATAAGATAAGATAAGATAAGATAAGATAAGATAAGATAAGATACGATAGATAAAATAGATAAAAGATAAGATAATAAGATAAGATAAGATGTCTTTATTTGTCCAAAAGGAAATTTGCTCTGGTCACGTTTCAAATCAACATGAATAAATTACAATACAATTCATCTCTTTCACTTTCATTCTCTCTTTCATTCTCTATTTCACGATTAAAATCAATACATTACAAAACCGATGCTTTATGGATATGGACAATATAAAATCATAATGATTATGTTGTATAAATATAAATATAGATATGTTTTAAAAATCTTTTTGTAAATTGTTATCACAGATACAAAAATCGTTTAAACAACTTCCATTCATAATATAAATAAATGTCTAAATAGCCTTTCTAAATAGGTGTAATTCCTTAATATATTTCTTTTTTAAATTTGCATTATTGTACATACCGATACAAGAAATAAATGTTTAGTAAATTCAGTAAAATCGATAAATAAGAGCTTAAAACTGAGAGTAAGAGTTTAAGGCTAAGAAATAGTATAATTTAAACGAAACACTCATTGGAGTTTTTTTAATGGAGGTGGGAACAAATGAATTTTTATATCTTTTTCTGTTCTCGATCTTTTGCACATGAGGCGTTGGGATCTTTGTGATCTTTCGTATTCTTTGTTCAAGGGATGGGACTGGTCTTGTAATATTTTCATGCCTTTTTTAATAACATTTACAGAGTTCAGTTCGTCAAATGATGGAAGACTAAGTTGTATTATATTTGATGTTTTTGTTATTATCCTATTTAATTTCTTTTTATCTTTCATGGAGATATTTCCTCCCCAGACAGTTACTCCAAAAGTCAATATATTTTGAATGGTAGCGGTGTAGAATATTTTTAGAAGTTCACTTCTTACCTCAAAAGATCTCAGTTTTCACAGAAAGTACAAACGCTGATTCGCTCGTTTGTACAGTGCGTCCACGTGAGAGTGCCAGTTTAATTTATTATCTATTAAAAGTCCTAAATATTTATAGACACTAGTAATTTCTACGTTTTCGTCGTGGATTTGAAGCGGTAGGATATTGTTGAATTTTCTCCTAAAATCGAAAATAATTTCTTTTGTTTTGGTGACGTTGATCTGGAGGAAATTGTCCTCACACCATCTGACAAACTTTACTACCTCTGCAAAGTAAGATGATTCATCTTCAAATAAAAGCCCTGAATAGTTGAATTATCAGCAAATTTGATAAGCTTTACATTTGAAGAAGATGTCCTTAAAATCATTTGTAAAGAACAGGGGACAAAACACAGCCCTGGGGCGCACCAGTGTTAGTGGTCATGACCTCTGACATGTTGTTATTGACGAAAACATTTTGAGACCTATCTGTCAGAAAGTCAAGCACCCAGCCAGCTAGCTTAGCCGAAACATTAAGGGAAAGTAATTTTTCAATCATTAGGTGGGGTTGGATGGTATTAAAAGCAAAGGAAAAATCTATAAAAAGGACCTTTGCATATAAATTTTGGGGGTTTCAATGTTTCAGGAGGTATTGATGAAAATCAAGACTGCATCTTCGACATTTTTCTGCCTTGTAGCCAAACTGATGCGGATCTAATGATATGTCCACTTGAATCAAAAGTTTTGAAAGCATTATTGTTTCAAAACATAAATAAATTACTGAAGTCAAAGGAACAGTTCTTAAATGATTCACGGCTGATATATATATATGTTTTGGTACAGGCACAATATTTGCAGTCTTCCATATAGTTGGTATGGTGTTAGTATCAATAGACAGATTAAACAGATAAGTAAAGATTATTTCAAGCTGATGAGCAAAAGTTTTGTAAGTTTTGCCTTTCTGTATATTATTTCTTTCTTGAACGATGTCTACTGAAGCAACATTCAAGTGTTAAAAACATCAAAGGGCAGACTATCGATGAGGAGCATAGTTGCGAAGGCCGGACTAGCAGGGCACATGTTGATGATCACGTTTAAAAACAAACGCATAATATTGTTTTCGCCTCCTGCTCTTAAACCATCACAATCCATAATTATTGGGGCTCTCTGTGTTCAGAGGCAAGGTTTCGGCCTGTCAATCAAGCCCCGGCAGGTTCAAAACGTTTTCAAGTATTTTTCGAGCAAAACCCACCCCCCCCCCTCTCTCCTGCCATCTGGTACAGTTATGTATCGACACCTTGTCATATCGGAGATGGGCACAAAAAGGATGTAACGTGTACAGATCACAAACATTTCTACTTGCCTTAATTCCTATTGTCCATCCTTTTCCTCCTTTTATTTCCTCATTTCTTGGTCTATCTATGCTGTCGTTCCCTTTCTTGATCTCATTCATTACCCTTCCATTAACTCATCTTGATTCTAATCGTCAGCAATCTTGGCCTTCTATCTTCTGCTTTCTGTTTTCATCATCCTCTTCCGATGGGACTAAGTGTCAATCTACCTACCTGAACCAGTGAGGGTGAGGGGAGGTGGATTTTAATCTTTGATAAAAAAAAAAATCGAGAACATTTCAAAGCTGTCGGGCACGAACCCGAGACCTTTTGATTGAGAGGGGCGACACCTGCTTCTGGATCACAAAGTTTCCCTTCGGGCCGAGAGAAAAGACAGGAAAATCAACTATTACAAGTGTGGTATAAATTCTCCTTCCCTTAGATGTGTGTGTGTGTGTGTGTGTGTGTGTGTGTGTGTGAGTGTATGTGTGTGTATGTGTGTGTTGCTTTATTTGAAGCTAAACCTTTATTTATTTGTTATAAAAAAACATCTAAGGAAAGCCACGTACTGTAGTATGACCGTTCCAAGATTATTTTGAGCTCAGACAGTTTTTCAATGGTATCAATCAGGGCCAATGTGCCATCCTTTGGTTGCAAGCTTCAATAGCTTGCCTCCATATCTTCTTGCCCTCACAGTCCTTTACACACATGTCAGCGTGGTTCACATAACCTCGACTGCATTCTTTTGGAAGTTCTGTTGAACAAGAAAAACATCAAATTTAGCACAATGATGTCATCATCAAAGGAGAGACCATGTAGTCCCCAATATTTTTTTTCAATGTAGGAAAAAGAAGAGGAAAAAAAGTGCTCGTTATTTTATGAACAAATTATAGTTCAAGTCAGTGGATGAGGTCATCAGTTCAAGGTTTATTTTATCTTATGGTAACATTACGTCATAGTGTAAGCACATATATATGATGGTAGGCGTCTGATGAGTGGATAAGGCTGCAGACTTGGGATCATGAAGTACCAGGATCGAATTCCAGCAAAACTAGATGTGACGTTATGTTGCTTGGGGATGAAGCTTAATACGCATCATTCCCACTCACCCAGGTGCATTTGGGCACAACCACTAGCTTGGATATAAAAAACTTATGGCAGACTACCGCTTCACACTACAGAAATTGGGATAAGCATGGGCTCTATGGGCCATAACGGCCTTTAAAAAATGTTTACACGTGAGGAAAATGATATTTTAGTTGTTTTTATAAATGTCAAAACTGGGTTACGTCTAAACTTTCAGTGTATTAGTATTTGACCAAGGCCATTACGGCCTATAGAGCCGGAGCTTATCCCGGTTTGTATAGCGTGAAGCGGAACAGGTGATAATAATCACCTCCTGGACAGGACGCTATTCTGACGCAGAGTTTTACTCCCAAGCTATCGCTTGTTCCCATTTTGCACCTGGGTCGAGTGGGGAAAATACTTGTTAAGTGTCTTTCCCAAAGAACATAACGGCGGGCCGGGCGTTGCCAGCAGGATTCAAACCCAAGACCTCATGATCCCCAGTCCAGCTGCCTAACCATTCTGTCACCGATGTGACTTTACTTAACTAAATAAACTGTGAGATTATTTGTTTGTTTAAAACAGTTTCAGGTGTCGATTGCACATACTTTTGCAGGTAACGTCATCGGCCTCCATGACGTATCCTTTAACACACTCAGTGAAGGGCGGTGGTCCCTCTTTGCATATGGCGTTGGGATCCATTGCGTACGATTCACGAACATCTTCACTTGTTCCATCGGGCGAAGTTTCACAGTAAGCTTTTCCAGGCAGCCAGGCAGCAGAATGGACTCACCAGGCTTTCAAGAAGAGATGCAAATGGGATGGGAATAAGAAAATCTGACATAAGATGCCCTTTGTGTTGAGAAAATAATACTGAATTGATGATATATAAGATTTCCCCTATAACATACTGGTATATATATATATATATATATATATATATATATATATATATATATATATATATATATATATATATATATATATATATATATATATATATATATATATATATATATATATATCCATAATAAAGAGCTCAAACAACTGGTATAGGAAAACACGTATAGCTTTAATGGTGTCTAAAAATGAGGAGAGAGTGGGATACTTAACAAAGGGACATAACTCTATTAATCAACTTACATATCATACTTAGCATAAGACAAATACAGTTATCTCTTCTTGGTGTAAGCTCACAATCATTACGCCCTAATTCACGACAAGCAAACAATAGAGGAAAAGAAAAGCAATGCAAATTGATATAAATGGTTTTCAGCACGATAAATGGAGCATAAATGTATTGAAGTTATGATAATAGGATAATGCAGTATTGACAGAGATTATAATTTCTAGACTGTTGTCAGAACAGACACACGGAATCTTCCACAGCCTATTGTATCATTTCAGTACAGAAATTACAGAAATATGTTTGAATACATAGTGTTACGTGTTATAAAATTAATCAATCATAACTAAACGGTATGAATTGAAAAAGAACAATCCCCAAAACAAACACAAACACAAAATAAACAATAAAAATATAATAAAGGAGAACAAAAAATTGTATAACCCAAAATCAGAAAGTAAAGCAAATGAAATCAAAACAGAAAGAATAATAATATATGAACATGAGCAAAGTATAGCAAAATTAAACTAACACACTGTAAGCAAGAGAGATACAAAGAAAAGCACTTCAAATAAACACTGACCAAATAAGCAATTATACATAATATGATAATATTATCATACGTAATTGAAGAATAAATGAAAAAATCAACAACAACAAAAAAGCAAACAAAATGTGAATAATAAACTAACACAAAAGAAACTGAAAGCAGACGATATAAATTCAAATTTCTTACCATCAAATGCCAGGTATCTCCTTCGTCATTGAGAATGATATCACACCCACATTCGTGCTTTGGCACACATTTGCCTCCTTCTCGCAGCAAAGCACCTGCGCAGACACAACCTTCCTCAGGTTCTTCATCACAATTGTTGCCAATGATTCCTGTTCTCCCACATGTGCGCTGGCAAGAGGCATCACTTCGATACTCTTGGTGTTCTTTGCATTCAAACTCTGTTAACAAAAATAAATAAATCCCATAACTTCATACGCTGAGCCTACTGTTCATTCACTTCTTCTCTCTTGTTATTCCTTAAAGCATTAAGAGACGCCTCTTGTTTTGATCTTCAAAATTATGTTTGTGGTAAGCAAGGATCTCTAAAAAGAGAGAGAAAAATGCTTTGCAAATATAGAACATGCAAATCATGCATTGCCGCTTGTTTCTAAAATATATATAATTATGTACATTACACAGATTACATTTGTTAATTCAATAAGCTATACAATTATCATTCATAAGTCTTAAAACTAATTGCTGAAAAATATTTTTACAAAAAGAAAAAATTCATAGCATTAAATGTTTCTCTTTCTGATCATGAATTACTAAAAACAGTTTAAGTCTTTCTTTAAAATCTCAACTTTTGGTAGAATTGTAATGGGGAGAAAAAAAAAGCTTACTACAGAAATCATCACGTCTCCAATACAGGGTGATTCCTTTTTCAAGACACGATTGAGCATAGTCCCTCAGTGACGTGCATACGGATGTCTGGGCATCTGTGTGGCAGGCATCAACAATACAGTCGTCATAGTACGCTAAAGGATCAACCTATTGAGAATAGAGTTAGACACAAACAGTGAGGCAAGGGGCACGTCGGGAGTGAAGGTAATGACATAAGACAATATGATTGCCACATAGGAACAAAGACGAGACAAATATATAATAGACAGAAAAAAATCCTGGAATAGATCAAACTCGCGAAAAAAATCCTGGCCTACCGACGTTTGCTCGGGATCGATGGCGACGATGAGTGCCGCATAGGTCACGGGTTCGATCCCCATGGTGCCAGGATTTGTTTCTGTCTATTCCGGTCTCGTCTTTGTTCCTACTTATGCCTTGTGTCATTGAGAAAGAAATTGTTTGGTTTGCTACCATGAAATTGATTAATTTGTAATTATTGTATAAAAGTTAACATGGACTGGCTATAACAGTAACATTTCGCAAAAATATTATGTTTTTTTTCTTTTTTTGTTGGCTACCATGACCTTCCAAGAGGAAAGGGAGGGAGGGAGAGAGACGATGGGGAAAGCAGACAGACAGACAGAGGTCACGGGAGACAGAGAGAGAGATCAGATCAGACAGACAGACAGACGATCGATCGAGAGAGAGAGAGAGAGAGAGAGAGAGAGAGAGACAGACAGACAGACAGACAGAGAGAGAGACAGAGAGAGAGAGAGAGAGAGAGAGAGAGAGAGAGAGAGAGAGAGAGAGAGAAAGAGAGAGAGAGAGAGAGAGAGAGAGAGAGAGAGAGAGAGAGAGAGAGAGAGAGAGAGAGAGAGAGAGAGAGAGAGAGAGAGAGAGAGAGAGAGAGAGAGAGAGAGAGAGAGAGAGAGAGCGAGAGCAGACGAGAGAGAAAGAGACAGACAGACAGACAGACAGAGGCAAAGACAGAGACAGAGACAGAGAGACAGAGAGACAGAGAGACAGAGAGACAGACAGAAATAGGTTTAAAAATAGATGTTAACACATTATTGTAGAATTAATTACATGACGTGTAGTATACCTTTGAAAAGCATCTACTAATGCTACTGCTTTGATCTTTGAAAATGCCACACATCTCTTTTGTCTCCAGCTTTAGCTTTAATTTCATGAGTGCATTCCCCAAGAGGTCCTACAGTCTTGCAATGTGCTCTGGAAATGACCGATAAAAAGAAGAACACTGTTAATATCCGCACTCTACTCATGAAATAAATACGTAAAGAAATGGAGATAATTGTGAAGCACAAAACTTTCTAACAGGCACTTTTGGTTGAAAATGGGGACGTCGGTGGCCGAGTGATTAGGCTGTTGGACTTGAGATCATAAAGTCCCTGATTCGAATCCTTGCAGCCAAGTTATGTCCGACATTGTGTTATTTGGTAAAGACCCTTCACGTGCATATTTTCACCACTCGACCCAGGTGCAAATGGGTACAAGCATTTTAGCATAAGAGTAAAACAAACAAAAAATGTCGTGTCAAACTGGCGCCTTGCTCCGGTGGGTTTCAGAATGACTCATTCGTTTTTCTTTTCTTCTCATTGTCATAATAATATTATTATTATTGTAAAGCACGATAAACATCGGTAACTACTTACTCATCCTTGTTGTATCCAGGGTGGTGAACCACCCATTCATTGGCCACAGGAATGATCTCCGTTTTGTCCAATAGACGTCCGGTTGGATCGGTTGGCACAGTCACCAATGTTCCGTTTCTCATTTGAAATTTCTCGGTGGAGCAGTCCCCACACAAGCCACACATCTTGCCAAAGTACAAGTCGGAGACAGAGACAACGAGCTTTGAGCGACTAAACAAGACGGACAACCCCAGACTCGGAACGTACAGGTTGAAGTAGTCGAATCGACGTGTTAGGATGAATACGTTTCTCACCACTAGGCTGCTTTGACATACCTCTTTGCCATCCAACTGAGTTCAAAAGAAACGCAGAAAAAAGAAAAGAAAAAAAAAAGAAAGAAGATAAGTGAGATTGCATTGGGCAAGAAAAAATTGGTATTTTGAATAAAAAGTGCAGGTAGTCGAGGGAGGGGTAGGGGGGAGGAGGGGAGGAGTAGGGTGGGTGGTTTAGGTGGAGAAACGGGTGGGCATGGGGGCGGGGACAAAAGGTGTAGGGGCACTTTTGCAAGGAGTTAATAACTATTCAAAGTGGTAGGGTAAGAGTGATAGGGTAAGAGGATGAGTGGCGGGGTAAGAGTGGTGGGGTAAGAAGTGGTGGGGGTAAGGAGTGGTGGGTAAGTAAGAGTGGTAGGGTAAGAGTAGTGGGGGCAAGAGTGGTGGGGTAAGGAGTGGTGGGGTAAGAGTGGTGGGTAAGAGTGGTGGGGTAAGAGTAGTGGGGTAAGAGTGGTGGGGTAAGAGGTGGGTAGAGGTGGGGTAAGAGTGGTGGAGTGGAAATGGTGGGGTAAGTGGTGGGGTAAGAGTGGTGGAGTTAGAATGGTGGGGTAAGAGTGGTGGGGTAAGTGTAGTGGGGTAAGAGTGTGGGTAAGAGTAAAGAGTGGTGGGGGAATAAGAGTGTGTGAGTGGTGGGTAAGAGTTGGATAAAGAGTGTGGGGTAAGAGTGGTGGGGTAAGAGTGGTGGGGTAAGAGTGGTGGGGTAAGAGTGGTGGGGTAAGAGTGGTGGGGTAAGTGGTGGGGTAAGAGTGGTGGGATAAGAGTGGTGGGGTAAGAGTGGTGGGGTAAGAGTGGTGGGGTAAGAGTGGTGGGGTAAGGTATGTGAATGGTGGGGTAAGAGTGGTGGGGTAAGGGGTGGGGTAGAGTGGTGGGTAAGAGTGGTGGGGTAAGAGTGGGGTAAGAGTGGGGGTAAGAGTGTAGTGGGGTAAGAGTAAAGTGGGGTAAGAGTGAGTTAGGAGTAAGAGTGGTGGGGTGGGGTAAGAGTGAGCTAGAGTGGTAAGAGTGGTAGAGTGGGGCAAGAGAATGGTGGAGGGTAAGAGTGGTGGGAGTTAGAGTGGTGGGGTAAGTGGTGGAGTTAATGGTGGGGGGTAAGAGTGGTGGGGTAAGTGGTGGAGTTAGGGGTAAGAGTGATGGAGTTAGAATGGTGGGGTAAGTTGGTGGGGTAGTGGTGGAGTAAGAGTGGTGGGGTAAGAGTGGTGGAGTAAGAGTGGTGGGGTAAGAGGGGTAAGTTAGAGTGGTGGGGTAAGAGTGGGTGGGGTAAGAGTGGTGGGGTAAGAGTGGTGGGTTAAGGTGGGGTAGAGTGGTGGGGTAAGAGTGGTGGGGTAAGAGGTGGGGCAAGAATGGGGTAAGAGTGTAGTGGGGTAAGAGTGGTGGGGTAAGTGTGGTGGGTAAGTGTGGTGGGAGAGTGGTGGGGTAAGAGTGGTGGAGTAAGAGTGGTGGGGTAAGAGTGGGTGGGGTAAGAGTGGTGGGGTAAGAGTGGTGGGGTAAGAGTGGTGGGGTAAGAGTGGTGGGGTAAGAGTGATGGAGGTAAGAGGTGGGGTAAGGGGTAAGAGTGGGGTAAAGTGTAAGAGTTAGAATGGGTAAGAGTGGGGTGGGGTAAGTGTAGTGGGGTAAGAGTGGTGGGGTAAGAGTGGTGGGGGTAGTAAGGGTAAGATGGTGGGGTAAGAGTGGTGGGGGGTAAGAGTGGTGGGGTAAGAGTGGTGGGGGTAAGAATGGTGGGGTAAGACTGTGGGGTAAGTGGGATAAGAGTGGTGGGGTAAGTGTAGTGGGGGTAAGTGTAAGAGTGGGGTAAGAGTGGTGGGGTAAGAGTGGTGGGGTAAGAGTCTGTGGGGTAAGAGTGGTGGGGTAAGACTGGTGGGGTAGAGTGGTGGGGTAAGACTGGTGGGGTAAGACTGGTGGGGTAAGAGGTGGTAGGGTAAGTGTAGTGGGACTGGTGGGGTAAGAAGAGTGGTGGGGTAAGAGTGGTGGGGTAAGAGTGGACAAGTGGGGTAAGAGTGAGTGGGGGGTAAGAATGGTGTGGTGGGGTAAGAGTGGGGGTAAGAATGGTGGGGTAAGAATGGTGGGATAAGAGTGGTGGAGCAAGTGGAATCGGTTACGTGAGGTTAGGGTGTGTTTCTTCCGGGTAAATTGTTTTTTGGTAAGAGTGGTGGGGTTATGATTTTCATCCCAGTTTCTCTGAGGTCCATCTTTGAGTCTTTTTAGTGTGGGATTTAGCATTGTATACTGATTTAGCTATTCCCTTTGCATTGGTTCTGTTTCCATGCCTAAATCAGTGAGTTAATGTATTTTTAAGAGTTTTAATGGCTCTGGTTTACGTAAGAGTCTCATTATTTATTTCTAATTTTGTCTCTTTTAGTTTTCCCTACTACTGTTCTTAGATATTTCATTTCAGCTGCTTGTACTCTATTGTATTGTATACTGTCTAAGGTCCAGGTTTCACGTTTTTTAACAAAAGTTGAAATTCCATAATGAGAACAAAAAGGAGGACATATTTCATACTTCTCTATGATGTGAAAAAGGAAACATGTTTCAAAAACGACTTGAAAGAAATTCAACAGTGGATGAAAAACAAAATGAATAACAAGATTCACCTCATATCTGTCAGTTCCTCTTTTGACTTTAAAGAGGAAGTTTTCTTCAACATCAATCTGCCTTGCCGAACCCATATGTTCTTCAAATGGACTTCAATAAAGTCTACACATGAAGCTTTCAAGGGACCACAGATTTTATTTTTGAGTAAACATCAAAGTAGGGCTCGGTGGCAAAAGTGTGCCAATGGACACATACCAGAGAACTTGTACCTGAGAGATGCAGAGAAAAAAATCTCTTTTAACGAGGACATGTATTGTGTGACATGATAAGATACAATCTGGAAACTCTAACAGATGCATAAAAAGCACTATAAAAACAAATTTGGAATCAGGTTTTACAAATTTACAAAAACAAACTTTGCAGCAGATTTTCATTCTTAAATAACCCCCCCCCTCCCCCCCCAAACACACAGTCTTTAGATGTAAGCAAGTCTGTCATCACAATGCTACTGATTTTAAATACAAATATGAAATTTTATTTTGGTTTCATTATATTAAATCTTTGCCGTTTCTAAGGTAAATTCATAATGTACATTGACTGATAAATCCGTGATGGCCAGATACAGTAAAAAAAGCTTTGCATTGCTTATACTTTAGTTTATTTAAAGATAAAGATGGATTTATAGTCGGCATCCTTGCACAAGCACAGGCTCACCGACTGTACGTCATGAATCCTCCCAGCAGTCCATTTCATTCAGATTCCTTCTCAACTCCTGGGGAGCGTACATCACAGCAGCCTGAAAGGCACTTCGTACTAACACTATGGCAAACTGTTTCTCTAGCTACTATAGCTGGGTACTCATTCCCATCTGAGTCAAGTGAGGGAAGCTGATTTGATTTGATTTGATTTGATTTGATTTGATTTGATTTACCCACAATCACAACTAAGATGATCTCGGTAGGATTTTTATTTTTGCTGGATTGCCCTGTAAACAGCCAATGGATCTTTAACGTGCACAGAATGTTGTAATCTGCACACGAGACCTCCCTTTTATCGTCTGTCTCCGATGGGACTAGGTGTCGATCAACCTACCTGGACCAGGGGTGGGGATTGGGGATTTTACTCCAAAAAAATTGAGAACATTTTCAACCGTGTTTTCGAACCCACTACCTTTTGGTTGAGAGGCCGACACATTGCCTTTGGACTACTAAGTCCCCCTGTCTGTGTCAAGGGAGGAAACCCTTTCCTGAGAGTACAACGTTTTGAAGAAAAAAATACCTGAGCTAATCATGGGTTTTGAACCAGTGTCGTCGTGGTTACAAGCTCACAACACCACGGTTTTGCTTCCTTTATAACATACCCAGTTGATAAAATATTATTTTCCTCTCATTTCATAAATCTGTTCATCAAACAGGACATAAGTTACTTAATGTAAAACATCAAGGTTTTTTTAAATTATTATTTGGAAATCATTTTGTTATAAAAATTTGAGTAATATTTGCATTATATGACTCAGGCATAGTTATAATCAATTTTACTCTGCACAGGGAACACAATTTCAAACCAAACCACCACCTTGAAAACTTACATGCAATCTCCCATGAATGCATATCTTTTGTTATGCAGTGTTACGTAGTGAGGATCACCCATGTGCAGTACACCTACCACAAGCCTCTGGAGGGGAAAAAGTAATAATTGTAAGCCATATATTTATTATTTCAATAAAGTATTCATGCTTTGGATGTAGTTCTTTTGTAATAGCATTTTTAGTTATGAAGAAGGACGTGGGATTGCCCTCACTGCCCTTCTATTTTAATAAAATAAAATAAACTGAGGGATTCAGGCTCCCTGCAAAAGAGTTACCACCTATCTGTTTCTGAAAACAAGGGCCCCATTTCCAATGAGCCTTTTTTCAAACATCGTTGACATTAACTTTATATTGACTAACTAAAAGTGTACTTTGAAAAAAATATTTGTAACAAAAGATACACAATTAAAAATCAAATCAATAGAAGTAGTCTTTATAAATTTGGATGCAGTTGTCACCAAAAACAAATTACCTTTCTCCCCAAGAAATAATGAGCGTTCTGAGTTTAAATGTGAAACCTCTTTATGCCTCCTTAAACAAATAATTTGTACATGACAAAGAATGAAACACAAAGAAAAAGACTGATTTAGCAATGTTCGTCTTACTTTACAAGACTGACTTAGCAATGTTCATCTTACTTTACAAGACTGACTTAACAATGTTCATCTTGACTTTACAAGACAGACTTAACAATGTTCGTCTCCACTTTACAAGACAAACTTAGCAATGTTCGTCTTACTTTACAAGACTGACTTAGCAATGTTTGTCTTACTTTACAAGACTGACTTAGCAATGTTTGTCTTACTTTACAAGACTGATTTAGCAATGTTTGTCTTACTTTACAAGACTGACTTAGCAATGTTCGTCTCACTGTACAATTTGACTTAGCAATGTTCGTCTTACTTTACAAGACTGACTTAGCAATGTTCATCTTACTTTACAAGACAACTTAACAATGTTCATCTTGCACTTTACAAGACTGACTTAGCAAACAGGGACATAAATGTTCATCTTACTTTACAAGACTGACTTAGTAATGTTTGTCTTATATGACAAGACATAGTTATAATCAATGTTCTCTGCACAGGGAACACAATTTCAAACAAAACCACCACCTTGACTTACATGACTGACTAGCATGTCTTTTGTTAATGTACCGTCTCCACTGTACAATACTGACTTAGCAATGTTTGTCTTACTTTACAAGACTGACTTAGCAATATTCGTCTTACTTTTTGAAGACTTTTACTTATTGCCCTCACTGCAAAAATGTTAAACTGAGGGATTCAGTCTCCTGCACTTTACAAACAAGACTGATTTAGCAATGAGCCTCTTACTTTACAAGACTGACTTTAGCAATGTTCGTCTTACTTTACAAGACTGACTTCAAATCAATAGAAGTAGTCTTTATAAATTTGATGCACTTGTCACCGCCATGTTCAAATTACCTTTACAAGACTGACTTAGCAATTTTCGTCTTACTGTTACAAGACTGACTTAGCAATGTTCGTCTTAAAGGAAAAGACTGATTTAGCAATGTTCGTCTTACTTTACAAGACTGACTTAGCAATGTGCGTCTTACTTTACAAGACTGACTTAACAATGTTCGTTAACTTACTCACTTTACAAGACAAACTTAACAATGACTTAGCAATGTTGGTCTTACTTTACAAGACTGACTTAGCAATGTTTGTCTTACTTTACTTTTAGACTGACTTAGCAATGTTCGTCTCACTGTACAAGACTGACAGCAATGTTCGTCTTACTTTACAAGACTGACTTAGCAATGTTTGTCTTACTTTACAAGACTGACTTAACAATGTTCGTCTTACTTTACAAGACTGACTTAGCAATGTTCGTCTTACTTTACAAGACTGACTTAGCAATGTTCGTCTTACTTTACAAGACTGACTTAGCAATGACTTTACAAGACACTTGGGCAATGTTCGTCTCACTTACAAGACTGACTTAGCAATGTTTGTCTTACTTTACAAGACTGACTTAGCAATGTTCGTCTCACTGTACAAGACTGACTTAACAATGTTCGTCTCACTTTACAAGACTGACTTTAGCAATGTTTGTCTTACTTTACAAGACTGATTTAGTAAGACTGACTTAGCAATGTTCAATGTCTTACTTTACAAGACTGACTTAGCAATGTTGGTCTTACTTTACAAGACTGACTTAGCAATGTTGGTCTTACTTTACAAGACTGACTTAGCAATGTTCATCTTACTTTACAAGACTGACTTAACAATGTTTGTCTTACTATACAAGACTGACTTAGCAATGTTTGTCTTACTTTCACATGCTTCTGTGCGTTCGTTGAATCGTTTGCCATTGGGACATCGACAAACGAAATGATTTCGAACTGGTAAACAAATTCGACCACCATCACAAGGCGCCACTCCGATTTCCTGTAGGCTCTGACATTGATTTTCCTCTGCAAAGGGAAACAACGCATTATTCATAATATGAATACAATTCTTAACACATTTTTATGAGTGACAAAAACAAAAATAGTAGCAGCATTTAATGAATTGATCGGAAAGCAAATGTGAGACAACCTTTCTTCCGAAAGTATGCTTTAGTACAGTTTGCGTAGACAGACGTTAAAAATGAAAACAAACATAACCCCCAACCCCCTCCCTCTAAAATAAACAGTATAAAACCACAACACTAAGTAAATAATTGCTGTTAAAGCAGGCTGAATGGTTTCAATGTACTTGCTGTTAAAGCAGGCTGAATGGTTTCAGTTTAATTGTTGTTAAAGCAGGCTGAATGGTTTCAGTATAATTGCTGTTAAAGCAGATTGAATGGTTTCAATGTAATTGCTGTTAAAGCAGATTGAATGGTTTCAATGCAATTGTTGTTAAAGCAGGATGAACGGTTTCAATCTAATTGCTATTAAAGCAAGCTGAATGATTTCAATTTAATTGCTGTAAAAGCAGGCTGTATGGTTTCAATGTAATTGCTGTAAAAGCAGGCTGAATGGTTTCAATGTAATTGTTGTTAAAGCAGGCTGAATGGTTTCAGTATAATTGATGTTAAAGCAGGCTGAACGGTTTCAATGAAATTGCTGTTAAAGCAGGCTGAATGGTTTCAATGTAATTGTCGTTACAGCAGGCTGAATGGTTTCAATGTAATTGCTGTTAAAGCGGGCTGAATTGTTTCTGTAATTGCTGTTAAAGCAGGATGAATGGTTTCGACACAACTGCTGTTAAAGCAAGCTTAATGGTTTCAATAACGTTTATGGTAAAATTTGATTTGTCAAAACATCAAATGTTTGATGTTATTATACGATGCTGCCTTCTTCTGGGCAGAAAATAAAAGGGTTTTAGATGTAGGAAAATGGTTTCATGTCTATATCTTTTTATGATCAACACAAGTTAAGTTTTGGAGACATTCATGTAAATTAAGAGGTGTGTGTATGTGCGTGTGTGTGTGTGTGTGTGTGTGTGTGTGTGTGTGTGTGCGTGTGTGTGATATTTAGCACACTCACTATTTGACAGTTATGTTAAGAAGATGTTTTATACAGGTTCCTTGCTTCTTGAAAAACCACAAATTTTCTAGTGACGTATAATTGAAATATTACAGTTTGATAGTAACGGTCCCTCCTTATTCATTCTACAAGTGTCCTTTCGGTTTTCATTCATTTCACACGTGTTTGATCTTGCAAAAGGATAATTAAAATTTCAAAATTGCAAACCATTTAATCTCACTACTGAAGGATATCGTCAAGACAATATGATTGAAAATTATTTTTTTTAGAATGTGACCCCTCGGCCCCCCCCCCATCTCCCCCTCTCCTTCTTTTATCGTTCACCCTTTAAATCAACAGTGTGCTAAACTCTACTTGTTATAGAAAAGAAACTAAAGACAAACGTTTATAAGTTCCACACTATTGATAGTTCAACTTACCAGCTGGACAGTAAAATCTAACCCTGAAAGTACTGCAGTCTAGACCTTCACCCTCACGACAATGGAAACTATCAGTGGCACAGAAAAGGGTATCTCCATCCTGATCAATATTTGTGACAAATTCTTCAGTTCCAGACTTCTTGGCGCTGCATTCAACAGAGAACGGTCTTTCACACGCATAAACCTGTGAAAATCATAAGTGTCCTTGAAACTGTTGTCTGTACGTTATGTTGTCTGTTGAGCCATTGGTTACTTTTTGTTTGTTTATTTTAAACTTGTACAGTACATCCTTTTTTTATTTATTTTTGCACACAATCTAAAGTTAATGTGTGGATAAACTTACGACGTTGATATAGAATGCTTTAACAAAAAAAATGTCTTTATCCTTGTTCTCATGGGAAATGATCCACTCATGACCAGGCTAAATATCATAAAAAAGCAGATACAATTGAAGATGGTGATGAAAAGAGTAACTTGGAAATAAATGTGTCATGAAAATGTCAATGGAAATTATAGATACAGCTTAAAGTTTTGAAAAAGAGAGAAAAAAAAGAAGAGTAACATACGTGGCTTTGCTCATTGGCTAATTTATGTCGAAGTTCTTTAACGGAATGAATATGCTCAATGAGGAAATATTCAGTGTATACAGCTGCCTCAACGTCATCTGGATGTTAAGAAAATACAAAATGATAAAGACAGACATTAATTATAGTATTAACAATCAAGCCATCAAAGAAAGGTAAAAGCAAGGCATAGATGATTCTAAATAATCGTGAGAAAAATAGAGAAAAGTTAAGAACGGGAGGTACAATTCCTGATTGTTAAGAGTTCTTTGCTTTGTTTCGTTATCAAGGAGTTGTTTTTTTTTTCAGGAAATTCTACTTTTTCAAAGAAGGTTTCAGCTGCTGATAACAGTAATAGCAGTAGAGACTTACATGGGAGACCACAAATTGGATAGAAAAGATCATTGCAATCATCGGAGGACCAGTACCCTTTGACGCTATCCATAGATGCACATTGTTCACCCTGTAGAAATAACATTAAGTCAATCAGTATTATTAAGATGCAAATCAGGCGGACCAGAAAAAGAACTCGTCTCAAACCTTGAAAGGCTAATAACGTTGTAACCATTTATCAAATTTTAATTTTCTTAGACTGTCTGATAGTGCATAATAAGTTTCAAAGAAATCAATACAAGAAAACGTATGCATGCAAATAGTATTTATCTAAAGGCAGGTGTTCTAATGCAGTATCGGCATGACAGTGTAATGGGTTCTACTCATATTCAATTGTCAGTCCTGTGGAATACCATCATGAAGAATACAATAGATATAGACCTAGACTATGAACAGTATTGGTATTTATTAGACCTAAACCTAAATGTAGACCTAGATTATTGGTATTTATTAGGCCTAAATCTAAATATAGACCTAGATTATGAACAGTATTGGTATGTATTAGACCTAAATCTAAATGCAGACCTAGATTATGAACAGTATTGGTATGTAATAGACCTAAATCTAAATGTAGACCTAGATTATGAACAGTATTGGTATTTATTAGACCTAAATCTAAATGTAGATCTAGATTACTGGTATTTATTAGGCCTAAATCTAAATATAGACCTAGATTATGAACAGTATTGGTATGTATTAGACCTAAATCTAAATGTAGACCTAGATTATGAACAGTATTGGTATGTATTAGACCTACATCTAAATGTAGACCTAGATTATGAACAGTATTGGTATTTATTAGATCTAAATCTTAATATAGACCTACATTATGAACAGTATTGGTATGTATTAGACCTAAATCTAAATGTAGACCTAGATTATGAACAGTATTGGTATGTAATAGACCTAAATCTACATGTAGACCTAGATTATGAGCAATATTGGTATTTATTAGACCTAAATCTAAATGTAGACCTAGCTTATGAACAGTATCGGTATGTATTAGACCTAAATCTAAATGTAGACCTAGATCTCAGTTTCAGTTTAAAAAACCTAGCTGCTTTGAACTAAGACTACGCACACAACACTCGTATCCTGAAACATTCAATGAAGGAACTTGACAACTTGTAGTTTTGACTGTTGATAAACCATTAAGTCTAGCAGACAACGTTTAGGAGCACATTCCATGCAAGTGTACTGATCGCAGAATCTTACATAAACGTTCATTATTAAAATGTAAGGAGTAAAATAGCCGTTAAACACAATTGGGCACCGATCATTACCCCATCACCTTTCTATCGCTATCGTTTGAGACTTGCTCATTGCCCCGATATTGTGTATTCTAACACAACACCCCCCGCCGCCCCAATCTTCCACACACATTTTTTCTTATAACTTTTGACCCATTTAATCAATGCCGTTCATGTTAACACCCATGATAAAAATTGGTATCCCAATAAAGTGTGAAAGGCCATTGGAAATATATTTGGGTAATGTGAAAGATTGTTTGATGAGCCTCCCGGTTTTGAGACGTTTTTTGAACCATCCGATGCATGGAAAAAAACTCTTGAAAAAACCAAACTCTCTGACCTATTCTTCAAAAGTAATTTTCTAATAAACAAAGCGAGAGACATGAAAATGATGAAATGTGTAAAATGTTGTATATTATAAACAGTTAAAAAATATATGCCTTGAACACCAATACTCTCCCCCACCCCGCCCCTTGACGCAGTGGTGGGGGCTTGGGGTACTGCCCAGGTACCGAACGTATGCCTCCACAACTGCACCCACAGTCAGGCACACCTACACATATGGTTTGGGTACATCGGGTAAGTCCAAATGGCGAGGCTTTGTACGAAACTTTCTGTTCCCCGATTGCATGGTGACTCGATGGTCCAGATGCAAAGTGTTGGCTCCGGGAACCCAGTAAATAAGTACTAAGCGTACTGAACCCCCTCCCCCTTCCCCCCAAAAAGAAAACGAGGAATTCAATTTTTTCCTTTCTATTTTAAAACGCATATTAGGTCCGAGTCGGATGTTGGCTGATGGCAACGGTTTTATGATGAAGGACAAAAGGGACGCCCGCGCCTGGTGAGTCTTTCCTTACTTGGGAAATTCGAATTGGGCATGGGTCTGTTCGACACGTCTAGCAGTGCCCAGGAGGTCAACGCGCCTCTCCTCTCCCGGCACGACGAACACCAGGGTCAAGAGCGCCCAGCTCAAAAATAACGGGGATCTTTTACACGGCGACCAACGCATACCTGCCCTAGAGATATGGGGCTTATCAAATTTTGCCATTAAGGGGTCGGGGGTCAGGGTGGGGGAGGGGTACTCTTTACCGAGTGCAACTATGGGCTTCCCCAATCGGCATTGAGCTACAGGGATCAGTAATTCAGTAATTAGCCTCTTACCAGCTGAGCATGATAAGCGCCGAGGGTTGCCGTTTCAAGGGATCTAAAAAACTCAAATCCCATTGAAAGAAGAAGAAGGATAGAAGAAGAAGAAGAAGAAGAAGAAGAAGAAGAAGAAGAAGAAGAAGAAGAAGAAGAAGAAGAAGAAGAAGAAGAAGAAGAAAGAAAGAAGAAGAAGAAGAAGAAGAAGAAGAAGAAGAAGAAGAAGAAGAAGAAGAAGAAGAAGAAGAAGAAGAAGAAGAAGAAGAAGAAGAAGAAGAAGAAGAAGAAGAAGAAGAAGAAGAAGAAGAAGAAGAAGAAGAAGAAGAAGAAGAAGAAGAAGAAGAAGAAGAAGAAGAAGAAGAAGAAGAAGAAGAAGAAGAAGAAGAAGAAGAAGAAGAAGAAGAAGAAGAAGAAGAAGAAGAAGACCAATTATATAGAAGAAGAAGATGAAGACCCAATTATATTACCCCCTCTCGCGTGCACACACACAAAAGGCAAAATTCATGCAGATGTGAGATAAATCATCTAGAATTGATGTGAATTTTGAGAACGCTACACAATTTCAAATAGTTCATGGGAACACATTACAGCGTAGTTGTTGGGTTCTGCCTCCATCCACTTGCTGTATTCTAGATGAGACTCATCAGACCACAAGAACTTCTTACTGTCGCTGTCATATTGTGCTCCAACCCATCCGTCATCACTGATATGGAGACAAAGTTATCAAAGTCATTACTTGACCAGGATCATTTAACTTGCTCTAAATTAGACATAAACATAAATATAAACAAAACAATGAGCACAACTCTCACCTGTTCTTTCGTCACTTATGATTTTTTTCAGTATTCTGATTATAAAGATTCAAATTTCAAATGTGCTTGATAGTGTGTTTCATAAGAGTAAAACAATATCTTCTTTCGATTTATTTTGTTCTTCAGAACTTGTTTGTTTCTTTCAGTTTGTTAATGTATTCAATGTGTCACATATTGGCACATGATGAGTAAGTTCGGGTTGTAATGTTTGTTTCCGATGTGTTATCATTAGCAAAAATTATGTTGCAAATTTTAATTCACTTACCCGAAATGACTCAAAATCTCGTGAACTCTATGCAGTTGTTGCTTGTTTTTTATAATGGCAAGAGGTCTATCCAGCTTCTCACACAGTTTAATTGCTTCTTGATAAGTTACTTTGATTTTCATTCCTTTGAAATCAAGTGGATCTAAAGAAGAAAAGAGTGGAAACTTCAATTTAAACATATCAAATATATACAGCCCTCTCCCACTGAATAGCAAAAGAAAACATTTTAATTTATCGAAAATTTACATGATTAAGTTTACGTGAATGGTGCACAAAATTGACATGAGATCTTGATTAGTATTATTATCATGATCCCTTTATCAGAATCAAGATCAATGGCTGAAAATACTGAAATCAAATTCGCTGCCATTAAGATCCACAATTTAAGAATGTATTAGGTAGGTGAAAATGAAAAATGAGGGAAGGGAGAAGAATAGGTGAGAAGATAATACCAAGTAATATAAATGAAGTTATAGGAGATTGGTTAGTTGATTGATAGTTTGATAACTTGATTGCTCGATTGATTAATTGACTGATTGATCGATTGATCGATTGCCTGATTGATTGATTGGGTGAGTGAGTGAGTGAAGTTGAACCTGTTCACCATATGCGGGTATTTCAGGGTGAATTAAGAGGAAATGGCAAGATAAAAGATAGGTGTAAGAGTGAAAGGAAAGAAGAACGACCTATTGGTAGTAACCAACCGCCCACGCTATACGAGAACACACAGTATACTACAAAGAAGACAAAGTGTGTTACACAACTACGGAGACATGCCAAGAGCACATACCAGCAGAATTCATTGCCACTGCAATTTTCCAAAAAAGCGTTTTGTGATTTTTAACATTTACTTTTGTACCATTTTTTTTAAAGGATAGATGTCGAACAATTGATTGAAGGAAGAAGAAAAAACTCATCAGTAGTGGTGGCATAAAGAGTAAGTGTTTACATTCAACTGTTTAATATCGTAACATTTAAACAAACATCAAAACTCAAATGTAAAGAAATTTTGGAAAAGATAAACATGCTTTAATTAATACTAAAATCACTATTTTCCCTTCTTCCTCATGTTTATATCTATTAGTTGTGTCATGTTACAATGTTGCAAAGTCTAGACGTAAGGGTCAAGCATTATGGTATATATCATCTGGAATCTCATTAGTACAACATCGGTTTTGCCATTCCTTATTACATAGGAGTAAGAATGATTCAAACACGATTTTTGTATTCACTTACCATAAGGCAGGGGACCGGAATTATCTGATGGAGAATAGATAGACCAAAATTGATGACTTTGCTTTACTGTATTGCTCCGTGTTTCATTATAAGAGGTCATGTGACAACTATATAATCTACTCATAAATATGAACACAAAGCGATATAAAAAAGTCTACAACAATACGTATTCACTAAATAAAATGTACAAAAATAGTATTTAACCCATGTAAGATCCATTCTTTACAATATGTTCCCTCTAAATCAAATTTAATTTGAAAACAAAGTGTCTTAAATGTTTTCTGAGAAGTACACTAATTTCTTTTTTCTTTTTTCTTATGATTTACCAAATCAAAATATTTGCAGCGTATAATAATAATATAATAATATATAGTTTTTCTATAGCGCTTTACCCCATTACATGGGCTCTATAAGCGCTTTACCCCATTACATGGGCTCTATAAGCGCTTTACCCCATTACATGGGCTCTACAAGCGCTTTACATCATTACATAGGCTCTACAAGCGCTTTACCCCATTACATTGGCTCTACAAGCGCTTTACCCCATTACATTGGCTCTACACGCGCTTTACCCATTACATGGCTCTACAAGCGCTTTACCCCATTACATTGGCTCTACAAGCGCTTTACCTCATTACATGGGCTCTACAAGCGCTTTACCCCATTACATTGGCTCTACAAGCGCTTTACCCCATTACATTGGCTGTACAAGCGCTTTACTATTACATTGGCTCTACAAGCGCTTTACCCCATTACATGGGTTCTACAAGCGCTTTACATCATTACATGGGCTCTACAAGCGCTTTACCCCATTACATTGGCTCTACAAGCGCTTTACCCCATTACATTGGCTCTACAAGCGCTTTACCCCATTACATTGGCTCTACAAGCGCTTTACATCATTACATAGAACTCACAAGCGCTTTACCCCATTACATTGGCTCTACAAGCGCTTTACCCCATTACATTGGCTCTACAAGCGCTTTACCTCATTACATGGGCTCTACAAGTGCTTTACCCCATTACATGGGCTCTACAAGCGCTTTACCCCATTACAGAGCTCTACAAGCGCTTTACACAGTGTCATAATATTATAATCACGGGATAAACATTAAAAACAACATTTACATAGACTCAATCTTAAAAGCATGTTATGTTGTAAACTAATATTAATATGCGATTAAATCAACATAGTATGATAAATTCGAATACACGTATTGACCAGCTTACACATGACATGTGCTCGCACACCACCTCTTCCTACACACACACACACATACATACAAAACACACATACACACACATACATGCACAATCAAACAACGGTAAGAAGGTAATATACTCACCATATTCACAAACAGACGCCTTTGGTCGCTGACAATTAGTAACTGGTAATACAATGAGGTGTCCGCCATCACTCAAAAAAGCCTGGAAGCAACCAAGTTGATTTTGATATGAACCAAAGTCAACCATCCTTGGTGGGTCAATTTGGAAAGGAGCTTCACTGATTCGCACTGTTTGTGAAACGACATGAGAGTTGCCACCCCATCCAAACACCTGTAGAAAAAACCCCAAGGACATTAAATTCAAGAATATCAATATTATCAAATAAATAAAAAATGTTTACAAGTGTTTCATCATCATCATCATCATCATCGTCTTTTCACCCTATGCCAAGGTATAGGCCACAAACAACAGACGTCCACTTATTCCTATCTTGGGAAACTCTTAATAAGTCCTCCACAAAAAACCCCCTTTCCTCAAGTCATCTTCCACTAGCCTTCTCCAGTTGAATCGTGTCCTTCCCCCTAACACTCTGTCCCTGTGGATTCCACTGAAGGGCATGTCCTTACAAGTGTTTATTCCCCTGACAGAGGGTAGACAGGGGGGGGCATGGGCTGACAACGTCACAGAGTGGAACCGGAAGACCTTTGCTGAAACCAAGCTCACGGCACATGATCGGCAGGGTTAGAGGTACGATGGTGCACCTATCAGCACAACACCCACTTGACCATTCCCCGGTTAAGGGACCAGTGAGCAGTGAGTGGTGAGTGAGTGAGTGAGTGATTCTCATCATAGGAATACAACTTTGTCGTTGGCTGGAGAGGGTTTGCGTGATTCTATGACCTTGAGAGATAATATGCCGGCGTGAGATTGATCTCCTGGTAGGGCCACCCACGTCAAATGGTAGAAACGACAGACAACAATAAAATAGCACTATGCTCCACTGGTCTTCCAGGTTGATAATAAAGGGTTTATACAAGAGCCAACAATCCAGTCATGTAAAAAACTGAAAATGTTACAGAAATCGCAACAACATCTGAACACTGCAACTTGGTTCAGGAGGAGTCCTATAATAATAATCTTCCAGAACAATTTGGGCTGGGACGAATAATAATAATAATAATAAAAATGATAATGATAATAATTAATAGCAACCCTACATTACACTCAAAATAATAATAATAATAATAATAATAATAATAATAATAATAATAATAATAATAATAATAATAATAATAATAATAATAATAATAATAATAATAATAATAATAATAATAATAATAATAATAATAATAATAATAATAATAATAATAATAATAATAATAATAATAATAATAATAATAATAATAATAATAATAATAATAATAATAATAATAACATTTAAAAGATCTTCAATCTAGAGGCTTAAGTGAAATAATTAAGTAAGTCACAATGTTTTATTTTCATTTGCGTGATTTTGCGTAAAGATTCACTCTGAACGATGCTGATTTGATGTTAATGACATGCCTTATATGAAAAGCTCCGGCAAAACGCTTTAAAAGACAATAAGATAAAAACAATTTAAAAATAAATACGATACAATAATGGGACAATTGATTGATATTTGTCCCTGAGGGTTAAATTTTAATTGTCATGCCAAACGAAATATTTATTCAATGTGAGGCATTTAATGGAAAACAAGGGTGACAACTTAGCATGAAGGACAGTGTGCCATTGTAATTACCGGCACCTGAAGTTGATAAACGTAGATACAATGTATCAACAATACAAATACATGTCTAATGAAACGGCAAGTGCGTACGAAGGTGTGCATTTTAGCGACCAATTAAAGAAAACTCAACAATATTTGCCTTTAACCATTATACATTTTAGCGACCAATGAACCCCCCCCCCCCCCCGAACAATATTTGCCTTTAACCATTATATTATGGTATACATATTTGCGACCAATGAACCCCACCCACCACCCCCAACAATATTTACCGTTAACCATTATACTATGGTATACATATTTGCGACCAATGAACTCCTCCCCCCCCTCCCCAACAACATTTGCCTTTAACCAGTATACTATGGTAGACATATTAGCGACCAATGAAAATACCTCAAACAATATTTGTTTTTAAACGTTATACTATTGTACACATTTTAACGACGAATGAAGAAAACCCCCAACAATATTTGTTGCCTTTAACCCTTATACTATGGTATACATATTAGCGACCAATGAAAACCCCAACAATATTTGCCTTTAACCCTTATACTATGGTATACATATTAGCGACCAATAAAAACCCCCAACAAAATACTTGCCTTTAACCCATATACTATGGTATACATATTAGCGACCAATGAAAACCCCCAACAATATTTACCTTTAACTTTATATTATGGTAATGAAGCAACCAAAATAATGATAAACACCCACAGTCAGACGTGTAATTAAAAAAACAAAGACTCACCAAAGCGGTTACCCTCATGATGATAGGATTCTGGCCAAAAAAAAAAAAAAAGAAATGGGGAAGAGGATATCAGATGAGAAATGTGTTAAAAATATAACTTTTATTTGATGCATTCAAATAATACCATAAATAGTGTATCTCACAGTGAATAAAAAGCATAAACAAATTAAAATAGTCAAGTATCATTTGTATCTCTTTCTTATATAAAGTTATAGCGCCTACTCTATTTTAAGTTGTGAACGTTTGACCTTATCAAATAATTTGTTTCCCACTCTCAAAAATATAGAAAGAAATAAGCAAAAACACCCCCCTCCCCCAAATAACCCAACAGCAAACATTCCCCCTACTCCACTCTCCAAAACAAGTTAAAACAAGACACAAAACATCAAATTAAAACAAACAAAAAAACTATAAATATATAAATAACGAACAACAGGAAGCAACAATCCAAAAAAGCCTAACAACCCCCCCTCCTCTACCCCCTATCTCTCCTCTCATTAATTCCTACTTTTTCAAACTTTCACATCGCATACTTCATTTTACATAATATCATGTGAAAAAGAAAGCAAACAGAAACCTTTCACTAGAGTGACCACAAACGTGGATTTGCAAGTTCCATTAACGACAACAGATTTGCCATCAGCAGCTAGTTTGAAGTTTTCTTTGCATATAGCCAGATCTTTAGCATCCTTGAGTCTTATTTGAACTCCAACGTAATCAGATAGCAATTGACACAACGATCGGCCCACAAAATACACGTGCATCATTAGCTGGAAAAAAGAGAATGAAATGTTAATCAAATTAAGCTCAGGAGTTAGAATAATAAAACCTTTTAACTATTTCGTTAGGCTTTTCTTGATATTAAGCCATCATGCCATTTCAAAAAGCCATCATGTCGTTTCATGAAGCTATCAAGCCATTTCATGAACTCATCCTGCCATTTCATTAAGCATTGATGCCATAATTTGACGATGCCATCATGCCATTTCATTAAGTCATTATGCCATTTTATGAAGCCATTCACATGATGCACCATGCCATTTCAAAGCTATCATACCCTTTTTGAGGCTATCATACCATTTCATTAAGCCATCATGCCATTTTCATTAATCCATCATGCCATTTCATTAAGCCATCATCCATTTCATTAATCCATCCTGCCATTTCATTAATCCATCATGCCATTTCATTAAGCCACCATCCATTTCATTAAGCCATCATTTTCATTAAGCCATCATGCCATTTCATTAAGCCACCATGCCATTTCATTAAGCATTTTCATTAAGCCATCATGCCATTTCATTAAGCCATCATGTCATTTTTATTAAGCTATCATTAAGCCATTTCATTAACCATGCGACCATGCTATTTCATTAATGCCATTTCACCAAGCCACCATGCCATTTCATTAAGCCATCAATTTCACCAAAGCCACCATGCCATTTCATTAAGCCACCATATCATTTGCCATTTCACCAAGCCAGCATGCCATTTCATTAAGCCAATGCCAATTTAGCGGATTTGGGGCGGTGACACGTAGCTCGTACTACCATTTTCTTATTTCAAAAATTAAAAGTGAAACTATCACATCCTCTAGTGATCAATACATTTATATAGGGCACAGAGAATAATTGGTACAGGGAACAGACTCGCAGATGACAGGAAGAGAGCGCCAAGGAGTGACTTTAACAGATTTGAAACTCGGCTGATAAGAGTGCCCGAAAATCATGAAACAAAAGTAATTTTGGTCATGAAGAATTCCACAGGTCAACTTTTTAAAACAGTAGTAATAGAGTATGTATTCTCTGCTCCATTTCTTTTGTTACAATGGCTTTTACAGTCCGTTTCAAGATGTGTTTAAATGTAACAGTTATAATTTATGCAAGCTTACCCATAGATTCAGCATGAATTGCTGGTACGTTCTTGACAAAAGTAGCCAATGCCTGATCCAGCTTCATCATCGTATCTGGAAAGGAAATGATATTTTAATTGCTTAGATTCACCTAAGTTTCGGAAACATGCTAATTGAACTAGTGTCCAAATGTTATGCTTTCAAATGCCTACATGATTTTGCACCGGTATTTTTAAAATAAACTTATTGATGATTAAAATGCAAGCAAAGTTATAAGATCATCTAATGCCATTGAGTTAAAAGAAAGCAATGGTTTATCAAATTTAATAGTAAAGCCATTGGGTATATAACTCCAAAACAATGCAACAATCTTAGTCGCGGTACTGTAAGCCTGTATCTCGTTTAATGATTTAAGAAAATGTCTTAAGACTGAGCTTTTCCGCAGTGCATTTCATAATTGAGTTTTTAAACTTTTAGTTTAAATTGATGTGTAGAATGATATCTTTGTTTATCACGGTGGTCTATTTTTTTCTCTTTCTGTCTTTAACATATATGTTAAGAGTGCGTATAGAATTATGATGACTCTGAATTCTTCTTAACTGAAAGTGTAAATTGAGAAATAAACTTAAGATGTATTATGAGAGTTCTCTTGAATTTGTCAGCGATATCAAGTACGATTTTTATATCAAATTACTACTCGATACTGAAGTTACGGGGCTTTTTATTGCGATGATCGGAAATCGAAATTAAATCCAGTAACAATAAAACGTTTCGTGGATCACAGGCAAGACAATCTTTTCCCAATGAATTAAAATACTGATTTGATCCAACATTTTATTAATTAAAGAACTTAAAGGCAGGCTTTTTGAAATTTACAGGCGAAACATAAATGTTGTGTGTGCAGTGATTCACGAGTTATAAGCGGTTAAACTTGGAGACATAAAGCTTTAAATGAATAGATTATAATTTCTTCAACCTTGCCAGCTGTGATCCATCAGCTCCACAGTTGATGGCAGCAAATGCCAGTCCATGTGCTTTGCCACATACTTGTAACATCTACTACCATAGGGAGTGTAACCTCTACGGCAAGTTTTGATACTTTCACCTGTAAGTAAATATATAAATAACATTTTGAGCGAGAGTGACAGACAATTGTTATAAAAAAAATTTGCAAAATTTTTTATTGATCGCTACCTTATTTCAATATGAATTATTTATGTCATAATTCACCTAATTTCGTTTGTGTTCATTTTTCATTATGATTGATTTTTTGCTTCTCTATTTTGAAAACAAAATAACGTAAAGGAACCTTCAAACAATTAAATTTATGTGTTGTACTTTCGGAGAATTTGATACCTTTAAAATATCCTGGAAAAAGGGATTTCTGTGAGTTACCATCAGATAATTTGGTTCCTTTAACGTGTTATTGGAAAACTTGATTGTTTCCTGAATATTTTTATGTATAAAAGTAACTAAAATATATACATTGATTGTGATTTAAGAAGGTTCAGAAGACGTTATAATCCTGTTGATAATATCATGCATTGGTATGGAATTGTATACACAACATAAAATATTAATAAGAACATTAAACTTGTGACCTGATATTTCAGATGATGGCATCTATACCAAACAACTGCAAGAGGTACGTAAGACTTTGTCAATCATTTTGGTTTTTTCTATTCTGAGAAAAAAAATTTAATTCAGAAATCAATACAAATTTTAGGTTTTGAGAATGCTTTGGGGGGAATTTTTTCTCATTCTGTGAAATTTGTCACCAATAATTGAAATACCTGAAATGTACCACTGAAAATAAACTTACAGTAATAACCATTTCCAACGCATCCTGGTCTGCATTTACACACTCTTCCATAGCCAATACAGTCAGCCTGTTCTGAGCAAGGTTTCAAAAGTCTGTCTTCAATGCTTCCCTTGTTACAGTACACAACCAGCTGACATGGAATAACAACATACTCTTCTCCATCCTGTGAAAAAACAACCCAATTGATTGTGTGTTGAAATGCGTTGATAATGACTGTGTTAATAGTCATAATCCTTTCTTTATAATTTACATTAAAGAGGTCATCTCCAATCATTTTCATCGACGAATATATTCACTAGTCAGCATCAAGGTTGACTCAGCAAGAACTAATGTTAAGATTTAAAAAACTTTGCCACGACATGGGAAATGGACGGACCAATCTCAGTAACGTTTGCTCTTTGTGTCGAAGAGCACACTAAACTGTGGCGTAGGAGGCCGAAGGGTTAGGCTGCCAGAGTTGTGATCATGAGTTCCCGAGTTTGGCTCCTAGCAAAAGCCAGGCCCGACGTTGTGTTCCTTGGGAAAGACACTTAACACGCATTTTCCCCACTCTACCCAGGTGTAAATGAGTACAAGCACTAGCTTGGGAGTAAAAATCTGAGTCAGACTAGCGTCATGGCCAGGAGGTGATCATTGTCACCTGTTCCGCTTCACGCTATAGAAATCGGGATACGCTCCGACCCCACGGGCCTCAAGGGCCTTGAAGGCATTTTTTGCACCAAACTATGAATTTACCAAACACGTTTTCTACTATTTCCACAAAGGTTAGTGCTTCTCACAACGACGGTACAGAGAGGGCATGCATTTTAAGCGATTCACGGGCGATGTAGCACGCAATTTGGGAGAGGCAGATCAAATCTATAAAATTATTCTGTTTCAAGTTTCGACAAAAGCGAACATTTTCTGAAACACGTATTTTAACATCATGTATTTAATTAAGTGTTTACCACTGTAATGAAAGGATAAAGATTCTGAAATGGATTCCTCTGAATACAAGTGTTTACTTTAATTGTCAAACGTATGAAATGTAGTAAAAGTAGTCAAAACTTGAGGGTTTGGATCTTAAGCCTGTAAGGACAACGAGGACAATAAATTCCATTTTCATTTCTAGAATTGAAAATTTGTTTTCAAAAGTTAAGAGTTCAATACTATAATTAAATACTAATAATTAATGATTCATGCCTAATGAAGGTTATAAAACCCCCACAACTTACATCAATTTGGACAGTTTCTCCTTTTATTGTGTTGTATGTGCAAGTGTAGTCACACTGTTCCAGAGGAACACAGTCCAGTTTAGAATCAAGATAGAAACCTTCGGCACAAATACAGCCAGAGGAAACATCTTCATCCTCACAGTTCTCTCCTTGTCAGGTTCATAACACGTGTTCTGACAGCCCGCCACATATCGAGGGGAGTAGACCATGTTGGGCCTCTGTGCGCATCGAGTCTCCTCTGTGCTCACTGGAAAGCAAAGAAGGACAGCGTTGTTATCACGATTGGTATCCAAACAAAAGTAAAATTATGCACGAACACATTCATTTCAAATCTGTTCCAGTCAACAACAACAACAACAACAACAACAACAGAAAAAAAGAAGAAGAAGTAACTGTGCATCAAAGTTCGATGTGATTTTGTATCGCTTAAACGGGACATAGCAATATGATATTTTTCATGAAGAAACTTTGATTATTGGTTAAAAGAGTGACGACAAGAGTCTTGATGTCAACTTAGCTTTTATTGTTAATTGTCGTGTGTTGTTTTTTTTCTCAGCAATGGAATTTATATGAAGTAGAATGATGCACAGTTTCTTTTTACTTTTTTTCTTTTTTTTAACCGAGTATGTGTTTGAGATTCCCTTAATGTTATTGCCACACTGTATGTTATTTTTTTGTATACCAAGACCATAAATCCTGGATAGGAAATCGTGCAAGGAAGGAGAAAACACATTGTTATAGTACAGCTTTGGCATAATCCTTCATTTAAAAACTACTCGTCTAGTCTTGTCTTTGAGTAGAGATAAATTCAATATTGTTATGTGATTGGTGTTATACATACTGTTATAAAAAAAACCCAAACAAAAACTATGGATTAAAAATTCATGGGTTCACTCACCGCAGTCAGCAAACTTGCGCCATTTGCTGTCAAGGTACGCATCGTCATACAAACAAAGTCTATGGCGGATTTCTTCAATGGTGTCCTCTAGATCATGGCACCTGTCTGTTTCCTTGTCCCAACACAAATCCTGAACACATTCCAGAAGCTCATTTTCCAGTCCTTGTGAATTGATTCCTCTTGATGAGCTATCTGACCCATCGAGCTGAAATACAATAAACGGAAGAAACAAATAAAATCACACAGACAAATGCATCCACTTTTACCTTTATCATGGTCATAAAGAGATATTAATATTAAAATAATAAATTGATAAGGAAATCATACTTCTAAATACCCTACCCTTCCCTTTTATATACTTTTTGAGGATGATCAGAAATAATGTGAGTGAAGCTTATTATATATAAGATAAGTATTAACATTTGTATGAGCCCTGGGTTGAAGTATTTTCTTATCAAAGGAGATATTTGGAATAGAGATTTGAACTTAAAGCTACCGTATGTCATAAAGGAAGCAAAAGCTTATTTCCATGTTTTTCCCAGCCGTCTGATAATTTGAAAAAGGTAATAATGTATGCTTCGAAAATTATTTTTACCTTTAATGCCAAATAAAAGGATGCGTGTTGTATTTGTAGCTAGCATGATCTCAATGGGTGCGTGTATTCTATTGATGTAGTATATTCAGATCATGGCTCTACCATTGCCTTTTCTGACCCATGCACATACATCAAAGTAACTACTGACCAGGACAATTTCAATTCAAATTCTCCAACATGTCTCTCTTAGATCGCACAATAGTATATTAACCAGGGTAGTTTCAATTCAAATTCTCCCACATGTCTCTCTCAGATCACACAATTGTATAATAACCAGAATAGTTTCAATTCAAATTTCCAACATGTCTCTCTCAGATTGCATAATGGTGTACTAACCAGGATAAGGATGAGCAATGACATGAAATAATACTGAATAACCGTAGGAACAAAGACGAGACAGATACAAAGAAATAAAGAGAAAAAAGAAACATCTTTGGGCACTAATAGAATCGAACCCACTACTTCTGCGTCAGCACCCATCGTCTCGTCAGGAAAAAGAGCACACTAAAAACTCAACCACCTACGCTCTATTGATTTGATTTGTTTTGGTCCAAAATTTTGTTTTCTTCTTCTAGTCTTTTTTTGTATCATCTTGTCTTTGTTCCTACAGGGCGTCACCCTTATTTCATGTCATTCATTGTTCATCATTTTTTTTACAGGCCATTTTGCCTCATTGTTTGCCTTCTTTAACCAGGACACCAACATATTCAAGTCTTTTCTAACCTTATCTTATCTTATCAGCCTCGCTGGTAGGGAAACAAATCAGTTCTGTCTGATTCTTCCTTTGAGCAAGTGATGATGCATCTCTCAGAATAAAATGTTCCTTTTCCTCATATCTAAATATAACAACAGGCATTTTTTAAGCTCAATCTTTCTGAATGGCTAATATTTATAATATCCAGAGGAAGTTCTCAGGAGGTCAAATGAAAATAATGGAATCTCTGATGCACGCCTGAGACTGGTCATATTACATCCACGACTTAAAGATGACTGCTTTCCATATTATTAAATGTCAAATCTCGAACAGAAGATGAAAATGGGTACGCACATGGTGGCTGTTAATTAGTTAAGCAAGTATATAGTCTGATATAGATATATATTTTACATTATATATATATATATATATATATATATATATATATATATATATATATATATATATATATATATATTATATATATATATATATATATATATATATATATATATATATATATATATATATATATTTAAATCTGAACTACTGAATCTCCTTTACTGTACACATTCAAGCACCAGTAGCTCAGTCGATAGAGCGTCTAACTACCACCCAGGATAGATACCTGAATTCGATTCCCAGTCCGGGCAATTTTTCTGGCCCTTTTGTCGACCTAGCAGCAGAATGGGTAGCTAGGTCTATTCAGACTCGGCGAAAGCAAAAAGACGGTGTGGAAAGTAATGGCAAACCTACCGACATTATGCCGTGTGCCTAGAAGAGTCAGGATTCAACTCCTGATTTACTGTGTATATTAACTTTAAAAATACTAATTTCTTTGCATGATCACAGATTTCTTTCTTTCTTTTTTTTTTTTTTTATACAAAGATGAAACAGACATTATGACAATTTTTATTATTATCTAAGATTGTCTTTTACATACCACAGCTTGAACAAGGGGAGAGTTTCCTCTAACATCAAATACACCACAGTATTCTGGTTTCTTGTATGTTTCTATGTCAGCTTCAGAGCATGGCACAGGCGTTGGGACAACACGGTTACATCTTGATGTGTTCATGATGAAATGAAATGGGTCATAATTAGTAAGAAAAATATGACATGACGACGAGACAAAATAACCCAAACGATTATTCTTTCCTCCCTTAATAAATTAACAATCAATATCTAAATGATAAATTGAGTTCAATCTTTATAAAGGTATCTGTATATTTTGGTTCTCATTCTAATGTTTAGAAACATGGAATTATATGAATTGATTAACGTACAGGACAGACAATTTCCGCAAGTCATAATGTACTAAAGTCTGACCTCATTCATATTGATGAGCAAGTATAATTACCCTCAGCAACAACGATACCATTCAGATGAGTAGTAGACATGAACGATACTATTCCAACTTTTTAATTATAAAACTTGTTGAAAATGGCGGCTACAGTAAATGAAAATTATACTTGAAGATGGGAAAAAATGACATTTTCCTTCATTGAACGTCACATCTGATAGAAAGTTCCTCAAATGAAAACAGTTTTGCGCTCATTCAAAAACCTATATATGCAAACTATGGTTGCTCTCAGTGGTCTTGCAACAAAGGCTTTGACACACAAACAAAGACCCATCTCAGAATTATGTGTAGAGATAAACACAATTAACAAGGAAGTGTACATTACATAGATGATAAAACAGGAGCCACAGTGGAGCGACGTCAAAAAGGATAAACGTCAATAAGTGAGAACTCCCACTAAGGAAGATAGAACTCTTTGGGGGAGGTATCACTTATTGTCATTTTCGTTATATCGGGAGAATAACTTTTAAACTCCCATTTTAACATGGAATCATAGATAGTAAAAATGTCTACACAGAACTTACTCTTGATCTTCAGGTCCCTTGACAATGAAATATTTGCCAATTTCACTTGCTGTCATTCTTTGAGAAGTTCAGAAACGACCAGATCATTGCTGACCTTACCATCAAGTTGCCACAGAGACCATATACTTTTTCCCTGTATACCTCAGGTACATACACCTGCAATTGATAAGTTCATTGTGATAAATTTTTCTGAAACATAACAAACCAATGATATGTCTTTAAAAACGACAACTGGGTACAGAAACAGGAATCTTTAAGACAGTAATCAAAATACTATATAGTGTGTATATCATAGTACAGAAATAGAATGTACACGGAATTGGAATAGTTCAGCAACACATTATAACTTTTAATATAAAAACTGCACGCTGTGTACTGCTAACTATATATGACCCCACTAAGAAAGCATTGTATGTAGTCTCATGGAAACCTTTAGTTGATGTTTCATAGAACTAGAGATATGGAAATGAATTGAAATATAAAGACCTTGAGCAAATCAAGATCTACATGTATAACATGAAAACCTATGAATCAAGCTGGAATGCATAAAGGGGAAAAAAGACCATGAACAAGGGGAATCAAGAGAAATGCGAAAGTTAGGAACAAAAAAGAGTTTGGAATGAGTTACATGTTGGCTAGAATGTCAACAAAAGACTGAAAGGGAAAGGACAGGTAAGAAAATGCATGTTGTCTTTTGACTTCATTCACAAAGCTGTACAAAGGAAGAAGAAGAACAACTTTGATAGAGTTGTGATTGATTGATGCAACAGACCAATGCAGATGTTGACAATAATGCTAAGAATAATGGTAATAATGTTGTCACTGCTGCCACGGATGGTGATTCTGGTATTCATGATGGTATTGAGGTGTTTAATTGATTGAATGGAATTAGCACCTTCAGCATAAACAGTGATCTCAGAGTGAATCAAATAAAAAAAAACAAGTTGAAAAACAACCCAGTTGAAGCAACAAGTTGAAATCCAGAGAAATGCAGTTGATAATCCAGTGAATCAAAATGGGTCAGAGTGAAACAACAAGTTGAAAAATAACCCAGTGAAATCAGAATGGATCAAATTGAAACAACAAGTTGAAAAATAACCCAGTGCTATCAGAATGGATCAAATTGAAACAACAAGTTGAAAAATAACCCAGTGCTATCAGAATGGATCAAATTGAAACAACAAGTTGAAAGCCAAGTGTGTTGGACTGGATAAAATGAAAGCCAAGTGTGTTGGACTGGAATGAAAGGGCAGGACCTACCTAGTCTGAAGATGGTTATGTAAGTTTTTTTTTTAATGTAGATTTTTACGAGCTTATGTATTTGAGTATACATTGGCTCTTGTGCATTAAAACACATTATTTTGTTTCATTATTATCCAGATAATAACTGACAATGGAGTTTGTTTCTTTTTTATAAATAGAAATTTATATAAAAAAAGCTTTCACTTCCACATTTAATCAAGATATAATAAATTTAAGATGGTTTGTTTATGGTGAGAATTAAAGGAAAGACCTTGGGATTTAAGAGACTTCTTAAAAGAAAAGTAAAAACAATTCGAAAATAATTTACATAAAACATATAAAGAGAAGACAATTTTACTTACAGAAAGAGCATGTACATTGTCCCAGATAATACGCAAGCAGAAAACGGTTTCAATAACCAATTTCTTAGAGTTTCCTTTTGACTCGGCAGATATTTTCAGGTCGTCATTTGAGTAACCAATAGGATTTGATTCCACAGTTAAACCCTGTACGAATTGGAAAAGAAAATAAAAGGATAAGAAATTTTGAAATTTTACAAATCTTATCCAACATAGCCAATGTACATCATTTTCAGAATGTACTACAACAGATACCAAAAAAAACAAACAAAAACAAAAGAAAAAAATTAGTCAAAATCAATTGTAAATTGTATTTATAAGAAAAATTGTATCACCTTATTGCAACAAGAACAGAAAAGGAAGAGGTAAACGATCCTTCTGAGAGCAAAAAGAAACAAATGCTTATTGCATAGAATAAATATTTAAAAAAAACCCAATCCACATAAGATCTAAATGGGACAAAAAGTAGAACTGCAGATAAGAAGAAGAAAAATCCAATTACAATGGTCAGGTTCAAACTCAGGGACATCATCTTGCTAGGAAGTGATGTCAATTATAATCATACCTGAAAAGTTTTGACTTTAAACCACTTTGCTTTGTGCCAAGACACGCCACTTACGATTGTCACAAACATGCATGCAATGGAATCTATAAACTGTTCTTTTGTTTTTAGTTGTATTTGTTTGTTTGTGGTTAAATTGTTTAGGGTGGGTTGTACAGGTGCGAATGGGTACAAGCACTAGCTTGAGAGTAAAGACCTAAGTCAGATTAGCGTCCTGTCCAGGAGGTGATTATTACCACCTATTCTGTACGCTATTGCAACCGGGTAAGCTCTGGCTATATGGGCAGTAGTGGAACTGAAGAAACTTTATTTTGTTTTTATTTAACAGTTTTAGATGTTTCTCTTTTCGCCATAATGGGGTTCATTTAGTAATCCTATATCTTCTTTTTGTTGTTGAAAGACAGATAATAGTGTGAAGAATGAACTAATATTTTCATATTTGAAAGCTTCTTTTGTTCATGTTAGTCTGAGGCTTTTTTTGCTTGTTTATTTCATTCTTGCTTTTAATTTACATGAGAATATAGTAGTGTTCAAGGAATTATTTTTTTCTGCTTAGAAAATCAGGATTTGATTTTTTTTCCTTCTAAAATTCTGCTTAATGTCATAAAGGGAATGGACAGACATCTTCTTCATCTTTATATAATGGTGTCTTACATTTGTGACATAGAATTTTCCTTGGGTGAACGTGTATGTTGTAGATCCCAAGCTCAGCTCAAAGCTCTTAGTCCACGTAACTCTGTTCCTGTTATCCTTCTTGTAGTTCTTGACCACAATACTTAAAAAAAAAGGTTTTAAAAAATGAGAAGAAAAAAAGAAAAAGAAAGAAAAGAAAAACAAGAAGAAAATCAGAATTGAAATTACATATGGGTAGGATGAATGGTATTTCTAAATAATATAATGGTAAGAAGAAAAAAAGATAGTATATTGATTGTGACATAGAAAAACAGTCTAAATTCTGTTCCTATTCATTTATAATAATTTGATAACATCGGATAAATTTTAAGAGGAACATTTGTCTTTTTCAGTACAGAATTTATAAACAAATGTTTTATGTGTATGGAATAATTCTTTATATGAACATGTTCATAGAATTACTTAAAGAATACAAGTTCTTTAATATTTTGATCTTTCTAAAACAAAGCAACCAAAAAAAAACCCACCACATAAAATCAACATTAACATCCCAATTCCCCCCCCTCTAAAAAATAAAAATAATAAGAAATCAAGAAACCCATACACGATTCAAATTTGTCAATTTGTCCAATGCATGTAAACTATCAAGCTCTCATTTCATGCTTTATGTTTATACATGTACCTATAATACCCCCAATTAAAAAGTGTTTTAGGGTATTCCAATTCTCTTTTATATTTTCTCTGTGCTTGTATGACATTGTGTACATCTTTAGCAATTATTTTTCAATTAAAATAAAATAAATTCAGTTACATCCATACCTGAAAGCAGGGGAAATCATCTGACGTAATGTATGAATTGGATGTTGACACAAAGTTGTAGCTACATTCTCCCATGAAATTGTATTTGAATCCATCCAGCGTTGTGTAATGAGGATCGCCAGATGCTTTGCAAAGGTGCAATACTTATGGGGGAAAATGATAATATGAAATGCTGTTACTAAAACAATCTCAGAAGATGACATTGAAAGCCTCATGGGAAAACAAAGACACGAAAAAATACAAGGAATAGACAGAAAATAAATCCTGGCCATCATGGGGATCGATCGAACAACTGCCTCTGCGTCGGTACCCATCGCCTTACCACGAAAAGAAAGCATGCTACCAACCGAGCTAACTACGTATTAAAACAATCTCAGTATTGCAAGGTAAAGTGTATACCGATCTAAAGACAAGTGGAAAGTTGTTACGAGGTCCATTTCATAAATATAAATTTCCCCTTGTCCATAAAATGTGTGTCGCTATAGCTACATCTATGAAACTTGCCTACATGTACATCCACCCTTCTAAAGATTTCTATGTAAAGTTTGCATCAAAATAATGAATGACCACTGAATAACACAACATTTTGTGATGCCATATAGCGCACAATGGCCGACAAAACAAAGACATAAGATCAAGAGAATGTGTGCGTGAGACTTGAATCAGGAGAAGACATTACATCATATCTTACAGTATACCACACTATTAAAAAGTTAATAATATGAATCTTACTTTGCAAACAGAAGGATTAAGTTTATCAAAAAAGATAGCGAATAAAAAATTATCGAATTTTTTTTATGTACTCTTCACAACATTTATTTCATGGGAGAGTTATGGGAAAAAATTAAATTGCTCATTCACACCTGAGTCAGTGAACAAGTTAGAGGAAAAGTACCTTTCCCAAGAGTTACCGTTGTGAAAAACCCCCCACCTATGCCAGCCCTGGGGTTTGAACAAACTCCTGGCACTACGGTTTTACTACAACACCTCATAATATAGTTTTGATATACTCACGTTTTAAAGAGATGAATGGAGTGATGGTAAAATAAACAGTTAACGTCTCTGCCCAAGTGCAATGATAAGTTGGTATTTAAAAAACAAAACTCTGGACGAAGATCTTAAAGTTTTCTTCTATGTTTTTAAAATGTTTTAACTCTTGACATAAAACGATTTCTGTATTCTACTATTTCTATTGAGATTCAAACTAAGTGAAGACATTTTTTTCGAGAGACATATTTGTGAACTTATCTATTTACTCAATTGTGGATTATTGATATTGTAAAGTGCTTAGAACATTTCTACGTATAAGCGCTATATGAATGTAAACATTATTATTATTATTATTACTACTAAGAACAAAACCTAAAACCTAAAATTTATTCTCATTTTTCAATAATACTTGTTCCTGACTTAATCCAACAAACAATTAGACATCTCATCTGATAATTGATATCACAATCTCCTATTTACTTCTCCTTGGCAAAATAAAACAAAAAAGAAGAAAAACAAGAAGAAAGTAAATTGGGTTTATAAGATATCATGTATTCATTTAAATGACTTGCCATGTTCCTTGGCGTTGATAGTACATTTGGCTGTGTTAATCCTCTCCCTTTTGTTCTTAATTCGTCGACGTCTAACACACACGGCACCAGTGCATCGATCAACACATTGCCGGCCTTTCAATTGACATGCTCTGGCCACCTGCGTTGACCTACAGGTGTCGGATTCTGAAATGGGGGGAGGGGGGGGGGGGATTTGGATGAAGTACATAATGATAATCCCATATGTCATGTAACAAAGCTCACAAAGACAGATTTGTTTTTTCGAATAAAAAAAACTACATAAAAAAGCAACGACACAGACCTACATCTGGCTTATAAGCTTATAAGATGTTCTGATTTTCATACCGGACAAGATACGGAGCAAATTTGAACATATTATCATTAACGAATAATTTGTAGACTGAGCTCACAGGTCTAGTTAAACTTTTTTTTTGAGTTAAGCACTCTAAGAAGTTGAAGTTTTCCTCACAATCAGAGCAACATAAAATCCGTCATAAATATCAAATTGGATTATAAATTCAATATTACAATAATAAACAACAACAGTTGAGCTCTGTTTCATTGAAATATATCCATCCACCATATGCTGTGATCTCATGGTGAATTGAGAGAAACACCGAGATTAAAGATGAGGAAAGAAGTGAAAGTGAAAGGAAAAAGTAGGACCTACCAGCAGCACGCGCCAAGCACCCACAACAGCTGAGCAGAAATAAAAACTCAATAACTTCAGTATAGCTCAAAATCTTTCAAAACATTTGCATGCAATAACTGCTAACACATCCTGAGTGAATGATCAAAACCATTTTTAATTACAGAAACGGCTGTCATCTTCCTTCTTTTACTGCAAGTTTAAAAAATTTGATTTGATTTACCCACATCCACAACGACGAGGATCTCGGGGTTTAAGAAGAATTTAAAAAAATTTGCCTTGACTGCCCTGTAAACAGCCATGAGTCTTTAACGTACATATAATATTGTTATCTGCACACAGGACCTCATTTTTATCGTCCGTCTCCGCTGGGACAAGGTGTCAATCCACCGACCTGGATCAGGACGAGGATAGAGGTTTACTCGAGAGACATTTTCTACCTGCCGGGGTTTGAACTTACAACCTTTTGGGTTGAGAAACCGACACCTTGTCTTTGGACTACCAAGTCCCCTGTTGATTGTTCAAACCAGAGTGATAAAATAATATATGTAATGCTTCAACATTGAATCAATCCCTTGGTTTCGGATGATTGATTGTCATGGAAGTAAATTCCTACAAAGTAACCAACTCACCATCGATGGGACATTTGAATCTAATTTCAAAGTCTGGACATTTTCCCATCAGCTTGTTGTTTATTGTTACAGACAATTCTTTGATGAACACATGCTTTATGTAACTTCAAACCATGTTGTGCTGTCTGGGAGTACATGGTTTTAGTTGCAACATCTCTGCACTGAACTTCAACAGGTCTTCTACAAAGGCGAATCCTGTTCTGAAAATTGAAGCGAAGATTCATATTGCAGGGAACACGAATTATACGTACACACAGAGAAATATATATAGGCGAAATATGACAATAAGTGACAACTCCACTAATAAAGAGCAGAATAAACACGTGACGTTTCAGGTATAACCCTTCGTCAGACAACAAACGAGAAATATCTAGAATTTAGATCTTAGTACTACCTCAGGCATCACACAATGTGATGTCAGAAGAAAAAGTATGACAAAGAAGATGACTATAGATCTAGATCTACTAGCAATTAAAAAAATAGATAACGTAAACAACAGAGAGATGTGGCAATGTGAACTATCTAAATAGCCGTGAATAATACGAAGGAGCCACAGTGGAGTGAAGTCAAAGGCGAAATATGACAATAAGCGACAACTCCACTAATAAAGAGCAGAATAAACACGTGACGTTTCGGGTATAACCCTTCGTCAGACAACAAACGAGAAATATCTAGAATCTAGATCTAAGTACTAAAATTCTACCTCAGGCATCACACAATGTGATGTCAGAAGAAAAGTATGACAAAGAAGATGACTATAGATCTAGATCTACTAGCAATAAAAAAAGATAGATAACGTAAACAACAGAGAGATGTGGCAATGTGAAATATCTAAATAGTTGTGAATAATACGAAGGAGCCACAGTGGAGTGAAGTTAAAAGCGAAATATGACAATAAGCGACAACTCCACTAATAAAGAGCAGAACAAAACACGTGACGTTTCGGGTATAACCTTCGTCAGACAACAAACGAGAAATATCTAGAATCTAGATCTAAGTACTACCCTATGTGATGAATATGTATACCAACTTTTTGTTTTCTATGGTCGTTATGACTATAAAGATCATTTTACCAGCGCATACTAGTCTTGCTACCCATAGCACAAGGAAGCCCGAGTTGTTTTCAGTTGCA
>JAXRKP010000685.1:130000-135000 GCA_037039925.1 Doris montereyensis | reverse complement strand
CCTAAAGACATGACTTAAATATTTCCCTCTCTCTTTCATTCAACATCAGCCCAACCATAACATCCTACCAATATATATATATATGGGATATATATTGACTACTTAATTCTGTCTATCGATGGATATTCACTGCATTTAATACATTAATAAATAAACAGAAATATAAATAAATAAATAAATCTAATATAAGATACAAAATTGCGCCAACCTTTACAAATTGTAATAATGCGTGTAAACTTTATTTCGCAACGTACGTTGCTGAAATTTTGCACAAAAATAAATAACAGTTTGGGCTGATCGTTTTTGCCATCGGTGGTTTAGAGACAAAATGTTGGCCTCTCAACCTAAAGGTCGTGGATTCAAGACCCAACAGTTTGAAATTATCTGAGGTTTATTGAGTAACTCCCCCCTCCCCCCCACTCCTGGTGCAAGTGGGTGGATCGACACCTAATCTTAACGGAGACGGGCGATAAAAATGAGGTCCCGTGTGTAAATCATAACATGCTGTTCACGTTAAAGATCCCTTGGCTGTTTTAAACGGGCAGTCCGGGCAAAACTAAAACTCATCCCAAAAACACTGAGATCGCCTTCGTTGTGGAAGTGGGTAAAACAAAAAATACAATCAAAACGCTGTAGAAAATTTGTATTCCTTTTACTTTTACTTTCTAAAAAAAAGATGTCTTTGAAAATATTGAAAATAAATTTTGTTTCGACACCTAATTCCACATGTGGGTTTTGAAACTGGGTTTACGTTTCGAAGGTTGACTTATGGCTAAAATTGTCAGTAAGTGATACTGTGTGTAGTGGGTATCCCTCCGTCAATGCTTATTTTTCACACACGTGACCGGCACTGTACGTGGTTTTATCAGGAGCACATAATGTCAATGACATCCTTTACCAAACAATATTGTGTAGGCTTACATGTCTGTTTTATAAAGAAACATGAAACACAACAAGGCGTTGTAGCTGAATCGTAGTGTTGTGTGAATGTAGTCACAACGGAACTGGTTCAAGCCCCAGGTTGGCACTAATGGTTTTTTTTCACAATGTTATACTCTTAGGAAATGTACTTCACTCTACTTTTCTCATTTGATTCAGGTGTGAATGAGTGCCCAGTTATAGGTAGAGAGTATATTATGTCTGCCTGTCTGTCTCTTGTCTCTGTCTCTTCATGTTTCTCTGTCTCTCTTCATCTCTTCTCTCTCTCTCTCTCTCTCTCTCTCTCTCTCTCTCTCTCTCTCTCTCTCTCTCTCTCTCTCTTGTGGTGTTTGTCTCTCTCTCTGTTCTCTTTCTTCTGGTCTCTCTCTCTCTCTCTCTCTCTCTCTCTCTCTCTCTCTCTCTCTCTCGCTCTCTCTTCTCTCTCTTTCTCTCTCTCTCTCTCTCTTCTCTCTCTCTCTCTCTCTCTCTCTCTCTGTGTTTCTCTCTCTCTCTCTCTCTCTCTCTCTCTCTCTCTCTCTGGTTGTATTAAGAGAGTAAAAAAAAACATCGTTTGATCTATTTGGTATACCTGCAATATGACATCACAAAGAGGGATGGGGAAAATGACAATGTGGGAACCACGACAGTGTGGAATTGTGGTTTGGTTTTACCCCACCGCTAACGTGATGTTTGGGCACAATGTCGGCAGCGACTGAGGTTGAAAATCGCATTAAAACAGCTCTCAGCTCCAGTTGCAACTGCAATGATGGAAACCCTTGCGTATTTTGTTACCAGATGGGTAGCAGTAACCACTTCACACAAAGCAGACTCAGCACTTTCACAAAAGGACTCAACTTCACACAAAGCAGACTCAGCACTTTACACGAGAAGTCTTGACTCAGCACTTTACAAAAGAGACTCAGCACTTTACACAAAGCAGACTCAGCACTTACACAAAGCAGACTCAGCACTTTCAGACTCAAAGCAGACTCAGACTTTACACAAAAGCAGACTCAGCACTTTACACAAAGCAGACTCAGCACTTTACACAAAGCAAACTCAGCACTTCACTACAAAAGCAGACTCAGCACTTCACACAAAGCAAACTCAGCATTTCACACAAAGAAAACTCCATTTCACACAAAGCAAACTCATCATTTCACTCAAAGTAGACTCAGCACTTCACACAAAGCAAAAACAAATTCTCAATTTTCTAGTCTGCAATCTATTCGACATCTGACACATACAATCAACGGATCTTGATAAGGCATATGAGCTATATTAAACTGCAGTATGGATTTGCGTACGTGGAAGGGTAAGTGCATTCAACGGTTGTTTGTTGTTTTTGGGTTGTTGATTTTTCTTTTATGTTTATATTCTGTGCAGTTTTATAATGTATCTGTGCCAATTTCTTTTCAAGTATATTTATTATGGTCAACATGACATACAGTAGTTAATAGTTGCCCTGACATCTAAACGCTTGTAATCACAGTGTCAAGGCCAAGAGCCGTGCACTGGTGATAGACTATCGCAATTCTCTAGCCCAGTGCTACTCAAAATGCGGTACGCTTACCGGTGACGTACCGCGTACCGCGAGCCATCGTTTGCCGGTTAGGTACATGGCGATTTCAAAAGATCTGGCCGAATTTCTTTACTGTGAGTACTAGAATCGAGATCTGTGCTTGTTTTGCTCACCGGTCCGTCGCACTTGAAAACAATAGAACTGCCCATCAGATAAATTTGAGAAGCGTTGATCTAGCCCATCACTCATCGTTGTCTGTGCCACGCTCAACTTTACTCCAGTGAGGCACTGATTTGTAACTGGCGTGCCGAATACTTGAAATAACGTGTCCTGAGATCTTTAACAAAATGAAGCATAGGTCTAGTTAGTGACTGATACAATATATGCTCTATAATATCTCACTTGTGTCGGAGAAGAAAAACGGCACCCCATATCAAATTATAACTGAGCAATGCTCACTTCAGCGCATAATCTAGAGCTTATTATGAGCTAGTAAGAGCACAGACGGCTGAGCACAGATTCTCTGGCACTGTTGCAAGCATGTCGCATGTTTCTCACAATAATGCCTAGCGAATGGACTGGCGTCAATGAGGTAAGCGGTGTGCCCCGTGCCTAATGTTGTAATTTTGATAATGGCAAACAGCTGCCTGGTAAAACTAAAAACAAAGTTCCTTTCAAGGTCATTACGGCACATAGAGCCAGAGCTTATCCCGGTTTCTAAAGCGTGAAGTGGAGCAGGTGATTTTAATAAACTCCTGGACATGACACTAGTTTGACGGCAGGTTTTTAGTCCCAAGCCCGAGCATGTACCCAGCCATTTTCACGTGGGTCAAGTGGGCAACATATACAACGCCGAGACTAGCATGCTAGATTCGAACCTGGGATCTTATGGTCCTAAGTCCGACAGCCTTACTACTCGGCCATCGACGCCACAATCAACGTATCTCGATAAAGTCGCTGAGTCCCAATTCAGCTGTAGTATGGATTTTTTTACGTGGAAAAGTAATTGCTTTTAACGTTTCTATTTGTAATTTTGTTGGCTTTTTTGTTGGTGATGACATTCTGCTCATTTATATTTCTGAGCCAAAACCTTTACACGCAAACGTATGCTTGTATGCACCGTTGAATTTTTTTTTTAATAAAGGTAAACAGCTGCCTAATAAACAGAATTCAATATGTGGTGAATAGACCAGGTCGGTTTCTTAGTTTTTTTTTTTCTAATGTGAGTTTGATTTTACGTACATCCACACCTAAGGTGACCTCGGTAGTTTTGGTAGGATTTTTAATTTTGCCCGGACATCCTGCCCTGTTAAACAGGCAAGGAATCCTCAACTTGCACCACTGAACGTTGTGATCTGTTCACGGACCTCCTACTTATCGTCCGTTTCCAATAGGACTAGGTATCAATCCACCTACCTGGAGCAGGGGCTGGGTTGAACTCGAAAAATCTGGAGAAAGGTTTTCAACCGTGGGGCTTCAACCGACGATCTTTTAATTGAGAGGCCGACACTTTGTCTTTGGACCGCTGAGTCCCGACGAACACGTCGGTATCTCCACTCACGCTGAATACCTGTAACATTCAGTAAGAGCTGGTGTTTAGTTCGAAACAGAACTGTTGTAAACTTCAGAGTTCTTCTTCTTCGATCTCTCTGCCAGCGGGTCAGATCAGGATGCGGATTGTCTCCATGAATTGCATAGTCGTTTGCAGACTTTCCATATGGCCGTAGAGCTTTTCTTCCTGAGGTACCTCTCTCAGCCATATTGCTGTTCTCTCTGATGTGAAGAGTGGACACTGCTGGAGAATATGTTCAGTGTTTCGCTGGAGCGCTCCACACTCACACCTTTCTGATTCACCAACTTTCAGATAGCGATACATATGTTGATGGAGACCGTTGTGCCCAATCCTGAGTTTGGTTAGTGTGACCTGGAACTTTCTGTCAAGTTGGTCTATGTGACTTCAAAGTCAGAACGGGCGTTTCGTTGGAGACAGAATAGCAAACCATTTTGAAAAAACGTGTCGTTTCGAAACAGAAAAAGTCAAAATCTGTGGGTAATCGGCACGTTAATAAAAAGAGAAACACAAATTGCATGACAATCTGGTTTGATGTCGTTGTCTCATCAGCATGCTATAAGGCTGCACAATTTTAACAGTTTATGTTTGTCAATGAATGACAATAGAATAGCTAAATCAGTATACAGTGCTAAAACTCAAGGTAAAAGAACAAAAGGCAGACCTCGGAGAAAGTGGGAAGAAGATTTAAAAGAGGCATTAACGCAAGGAAATTTAACTTTCACGGAAGGAAACGGAAAATGTCAGGGTAGAGCAGCCCGGAGAAAGATAATTTCCGGCATCTAAACCCACACACCGGAAGGTAGAATGGGAACTGATAAAGGAAGAAAGAATGTTTGTCAATGAGATTGTGTGTCATTGAGCTTATCGCGTCTACTCAGCACGACAGTGGAGTTTATAAAACGAGAAGAGCGTAGGCATTCTGTATCATTGTTTCATGTCAAAATTATAATGGCACAAACAATTCTGAAGAAGTCTCAAATACCACAA
>JAXRKP010000685.1:50000-125000 GCA_037039925.1 Doris montereyensis | reverse complement strand
CTAAAAGGCACGTGCAATATATCTAGGAAAGGCATTTGTAGGTAAACAAGAATTGTCAACAAAAACTAAAATGGCAGTATTCAACACAGTTTATTGTCCTACTCTCCTCTATGGCAACAAAACCTGGACCTTAGATAGTAGAGAATACAGTAGAGTACAGGCAGCTGAAATGAAATATCTAAGAAGAGTAGTAGGGAAAACTAAAAGAGACAAAAATCAGGAACTAGACAATAAGAGATCAAACCAAAGCAGATGGCATGAAAACTAAGATAGAAATAATTCAATTTGAGATGGTTTGGGCATGTAAACAGAATGAATGACAATATAATAGCTAAATCAGTATACAGTGCTAAATTCCAAGGTAAAAGACCAAAAGACAGACCTCGGAGAAAGTGGGAAGAGATATAAAAGAAGCATTGAAGCATAGAAATGTAACATTTTTGGAAGGAAACAGAAAATGTCAGGACAGGGCATCCTGGAGAAAGATCGTCTCTCGGGTATCTGAACCCATACACCGAAAGGTAGAATGGGAACTCATAAAGAAAGAAAGGAAGAAAGACTATAATAATAATAATAATAATGATAATAATAATAATAATAATAATAATAATAATAATAATAATAATAATAATAATAATAATAATAATAATAATAATAATAATACTAATAATAATGATAACACTTTTAATACTAGTAAGTTTTATCTACTTTTATCTATCTATCTATCTATACACCTACTTACCTACATACCTATCTATATATCTATCTTTATATATATATATTGGTATATCATATTTGTCTATGGAAGAATTTGTGTCGGCTAAGGTGGCAGGGGGAGGTGGGGTTGTTGATGCTTATCCCGGCTTCCACGGCGTGAAGCAGAACAGGTGATAAGGCTTGAACCCACGACCTGATAGTGCACTAATAATAATTGTTGTTGTTTGTTTTGTTGGATTCCTAATGCTGTAGTTTCAGGTATTTTAGCTATTGTTGAAATTTCTCTTTTGTTTTCTTTTCTTCCAGCCTCAATGTGACATCCTTAATTTCATATGCCCATTGTAATCTCACTGTTTTGCATTTGCCTTCTCCAGGGACGAGATGGTCGAGTGGTTAAATGCATTGCACTATAACCCAGGCGTACTGGAATCGACTCCCACTGAGGCATTGCGGTTTTTCCCTTTGGCAAGAAAATTTACCCTATATGCTCACTTGGACACCATAGGTGTAAGCCCGATGATAGTCTACATTATATCTTTCTCTAAAAGAAACATGATAGTCTACATTATTCCTTTCTCTAAAAGAAACATGATAGTCTATATTATTCCTTTCTCTAAAAGAAACATGATAGTCTATATTATTCCTTTCTCTAAAAGAAACATGATAGTCTACATTATATCTTTCTCTAAAAGAAACATGATAGTCTACATTATATCTTTCTCTAAAAGAAACATGACAGTCTACATTATTCCTTTCTCTAAAGAAACAAACTATGAAACATGATAGTCTATATTATTCCTTTCTCTAAAAGAAACATGATAGTCTATATTATTCCTTTCTAAAAGAAACATGATAGTCTATATTATTCCTTTCTCTAAAAGAAACATGATAGTCTATATTATTCCTTTCTCTAAAAGAAACATGATAGTCTATATTATTCCTTTCTCTAAAAGAAACATGACAGACTACATTATTCCTTTCTCTAAAAGAAACATGATAGTCTACATTATTCCTTTCTCTAAAAGAAACATGACAGTCTACATTATTCCTTTCTCTAAAAGAAACATGACAGTCTACATTATTCTTTCTCTAAAAGAAACATGATAGTCTATATTATTCCTTTCTCTAAAAGAAACATGACAGTCTACATTATTCCTTTCTCTAAAAGAAACATGGCAGTCTACATTATTCCTTTCTCTAAAAGAAACATGACAGTCTACATTATTCCTTTCTCTAAAAGAAACATGATAGTCTACATTATTCCTTTCTCTAAAAGAAACATGACAGTCTACATTATTCCTTTCTTCTAAAAGAAACATGATAGTCTACATTATTCCTTTTTAAAAGAAACATGACAGTCTACATTATATCTTTCTAAAAGAAACATGACAGTCTACATTATTCCTTTCTAAAAGAAACATGACAGTCTACATTATATCCTTTCTCTAAAAGAAACATGACAGTCTACATTATTCCTTTCTCTAAAAGAAACATGACAGTCTACATTATTCCTTTCTAAAAGAAACATGACAGTCTACATTATTCCTTTCTCTAAAAAGAAACATGACAGTCTACATTATTCCTTTCTCTAAAAGAAACATGACAGTCTACATTATTCCTTTCTCTAAAAGAAACATGACAGTCTACATTATTCCTTTCTCCTAAAAGAAACATGACAGTCTACATTATTCCTTTCTCTAAAAGAAACATGACAGTCTACATTATTCCTTTCTCTAAAAGAAACATGACAGTCTACATTATTCCTTTCTCTAAAAGAAACATGACAGTCTACATTATTCCTTTCTGGGAAAGAAACATGACAGTCTACATTATATCCTTTTCTCTAAAAGAAACATGACAGTCTACATTATTCCTTTCTCTAAAAGAAACATGACAGTCTACATTATTCCTTTCTCTAAAAGAAACATGACAGTCTCACATTATTCCTTTCTCTAAAAGAAACATGATAGTCTACATTATTCTTTTCTCTAAAAGAAACATGACAGTCTACATTATTCCTTTCTTTCGCAGAAAACATGACAGTCTACATTATTCCTTTCTCTAAAAGAAACATGACAGTCTACATTATTCCTTTCTCTAAAAGAAACATGACAGTCTACATTATTCCTTTCTCTAAAAGAAACATACAGTTACATTATTCCTTTCTAAAAAGAAACATGACAGTCTACATTATTCCTTTCTAAAGAAACATGATAGTTGATTTGATTCTCTAAAAGAAACATGACAGTCTATATTATTCTTTCTCTAAAAAGAACATGACAGTCTACATTATTCCTTAAAAAAAGAAAACATGATAGTCTACATTATTCCTTTCTCTAAAAGAAACATGATAGTCTTGCATTATCCTTTAAAAGAAACATGACAGTCTACATTATTCCTTTCTAAAGAAATGATAAAGTAATTATTCCTTTAATGTAAAAAGAAACATGACAGTCTATATTAATGTAGTACTAAAATAAAGTGAAGTAAAGTAAAATTAGAAAAGAAATGAAAGTAATTAAAGTAATGTAAAAGAAACATGTAAAGTACATTATTACAATAAAATAAATAAAAGTAAACAAAAGTAAATTAAAGTTTCTAAAAGTAAATGAAGTAACATTATTCCTTTCTAAAAGAAAATGAAGGTAAATTATTCCTTATCTAAAAGTAAACAGACAGTCTACATAAAGTTTTAAAAGAAACATGATAGTCTAGGTATTCCTTATGTAAAAGAAACATGACAGTCTAAAGTTATTCCTAAGGTAAAAGAAACAAAGAAAGTCTACATTAATCCTAATGTAAAAGAAACATGAAGTCTATGTATTCCTTTCTAAAAGAAACATGACAGTCTACATTATTCCTTATGTAAAGAAACTGAATGCTAGACGTAAAGTAAAGGTGCCGTGGACAGCAATAGTTATATTTTGTCTTTTTCAGGTTAGACTAAAGTAACATCAATGTTTTGTAATGTATAAGTTGATCTGTAAATTCATGTAAACTGAAGTAAGTAAAGTAAAGTAGAGTAAAGTAAAATAAAGTAAAGTAATGTAAAGTAAATTAGAGTAAAGTAATGTAAAGTAAAGTAATGTAAATGTAAAATAAAGTAAAGTAAAGTAAATTAGAGTAAATAACCAAAGTAATTAAAGTAATGTAAAGTAATGTAAAGTAATGTAATGTAATGTAAAGTAATGTAAAGTAAAGTAAAGTAATGTAAAGTAAAGTAAAGTAAAGTTAATTCCCAAGTCAGATTTAAAGTAATGGTAATTAATGAGTAGAATGTAAAGTAATGATTTTTCTTGGCATAACATAATGCGTAAAGTTTGACAAAGTTTCCACACCGCCCTTACAAAGTTGAGTAAAGAAAAGTGCTAGTAGCTACCCATTTAATGGTGGGTCGAAAGAGATTCTCTAGGGAAGGGCGAGCGAAAAGTATTGAAGACTGGGAAACGGTTTTTAAACTCAAAGTAATGGTAGTCCGAAATCTCTAGCGATTAAGCTATCGGCGAGTCATATACCTAAAGTTTCCCAAAGAAAGTAACGGCGGATGTTTGCTAGGTAAAGCCGTAAAGTTAAGTAAAGCCTCCATAAAGCAAAGTAATGCCAAAAGAAAGCAAAGCAAAAGAAAGAAAGTAAAAGTAAGCGGCTAAAGCAAAGTTATCTGAGCAGTAAAGTGTAAAAATGTAAAGCAAAGTAAAGTAAAGTAATCGAAAGTAAAGTAATGATTAAAGCAAAGTAAAGTAATGTTTGTAAACTAAAAGTAAAGGAAAGTAAAGACAGTAAATTAAGTACAAGTAATGTAATGTTTACAGTAAAAAAAGTACATATGTAAGACGCATAGTTACAGTAAAGTAATGTACGCCCTTACTAAGTATCATTTAAGTCCCATAAAAGAGTTGAGCGTTTAGGAGTAGAGTAGAGTTCTGATTTTTCTTGGCTACTAGACATAATGTATCGAGTTTGACATGACAAGACCTTACTTTCGTTGAGTTTGAAAGTGCGAAGATGGTATTTCGCTGGACTGGGTCGAAACTAGGGAGGGAGGGGGCGAGCAAGACGAGATTGACCGGACTGGGAAACGGTTTTGAAACTAAGGCCTCGTCCGAAATCTCTAGCATTAAGACGAGTCATATACCTGATTTTCCCAAGGAACACAACGGCGGATCTGACTTTATTCAAACCCGGGACCTCATTGAAGCTTAACCATCTAGATCGGCGTCACTAATGTATCGATATAACAAGACGCATCTGATTACATAAATGTTACATTAGATGTTTGCTTGACTAATGTATCGACATGACAAGACGTATCTGATTACATACATGGTACACTAGATGTTTACGTGACTAATGTATCGATATAACAAGACGTATCTGATTACATACATGGTACACTAGATGTTTACGTGACTAAACGTATCGATATAACAAGACGATCTGATTACATACATGGTACACTAGATGTTTACGTGACTAATGTATCGACATAACAAGACGTATCTGATTACATACATGGTACACTTAGATGTTTACGTGACTAATGTATCGATATAACAAGACGTGATTACATACATGGTACACTAGATGTTTGCGTGACTAATGTATCGACATAACAAGACGCATCTGATTACATATTGACATTAGATGTTTGCGTGACTAATGTATCGATATAACAAGACGCATCTGATTACATACATGTTACATTAGATGTTTGCGTGACTAATGTATCGATATAACAAGACGCATCTGATTACATACATGGTACATTAGGTGTTTGCTTATGGTTGATCCTTTCATCTCTTTGAAGGCCTCATCGAATTTCATAGATTTAAGATATCATTAAACGTGATCACAGTATTCAAAAGGAACCAGATTAAAGGTTCGTTCATTAACATTAAATCATTATGAAAACGTGTTGAACTTGAAAGTCATCGAATATCGATAATGTATTCGTCAGCACATTTCACAAATGAAACCATTAATCTAAAAAGAAAAAAAGAAATGGATTTCTTTTCAAGGCCATCACGGCCCATAGACCTGAGCTTATCCCGGCTTCAATAACCTAAAACAGAACATGTGATAATAATCATCTCCAGGCCACGACACTAGTCTGACGCATGTTTTTACTCTCAAGCCTGTGCTTGTACCCATTTGCACCTAGGTCTAGTGGGGGAAATGCGGATTAAGTGTCTTTCCCAAAGGAACACAGCGACCGACCTAGTTTTGCTAGGATTCCTAACCCCTTGACCTCATGATCTTCATTCCGGAAAGTGTCATCACTGGGCTACTAATGTGACTAATGTATCGACATAACAAGACGCGACTGATTACGTAAATAAGACACGCGCTTACCACCGTACTGGTATTAATGTCATGTTCTTCTTGTGCTTAAGCTGATTAACGCTGTGGCATTTCATGTCTGACTTGTTGTAACGTGCACAAAGTGTTGTGATCTGCACACGGCACCTCAGTTTTATCGTTAGCCTTCGAAGGGATTAGGGTATCAATCCATCCACTTGGATTGGGTTTACTCGAAAAACCCAAAAACAAAACAACTAACAATGCCTTGTGAAAACGTTTTTCAACCTGTCGTGTCAGGCACGAACCTTTCAGTTGAGGGGGTCTTCCTCTTGTCTCTGGTCCACCGGGTACCGCGTATCTTTATACCAGAATTATAATAGAATAGAATTGTTCTTTCATATGTTCCTTCAAAGCTGCTGCGGCCTATTATACAACCGGGTGGCTTGTCCCTTTTCTAAGGTGGACTCGGTAATCCAGAGGCATGTTGTCGGCCTCTCAACCAAAAGGTAGTGGGTTCGAGCCCCACCAAAGGTTGAAACATTTTCTCATGGGTTTTTTCTTCAAAACCAACCCCCTCCCCCTCCCGCTGATCCAGGTAGGTGGATCGACACCTAGTGCCATCGGAGACGGAAGATAAAAAGAAGGTCCCGTGTGCAGATTGTGCACGTTAAAGATCCCTTGGCTGTTTACAGGAAAGTCGGGGCAAATTTTAAAAATAATAATTCTACCAACAACCCCAGGCCACCGTAGTTGTGGGTGGGTAAATCAAAACGAATGAAATCAAATCAAATGAAAGAAAATGAAATCAAATGAAATCAAATGAAATCAAATCAAATCAAAACCTTTTCTAAGAGTACGACGTTGTGAAAGAAGCCCGTCCTATGGTAACCAATGTCGTTGTGATTACCAGCTCACAACACTACAGTTCAGCTACAACGCATCGATATACACAGATTTCATTACCCAGAATTCATTACCTAAAGTTCATTATCCAGAGTGCATTACCCAGAGTGCTTTGCCCAGAGTTCATTACCCAAAGTTCATTTCCCAGAGTTCATTACCCAGAGTTCATTACCCAGAGTTCATTACCCAGAGTTCATTACCCAGAGTTCAGAGTTCATTATGGAGTTCAGAGTTTACATTACCCAGAGTTCATATTACCCAGAGTTCATTACCCAGAGTTTATTACCCAAAGTTGAGCGTAGGAGAATCGTGGAGAAGAGTCCTACTCTTTCCAGGCATACGGCATTGCGTGATAGTTTGCCATTGCTTTCCACGCCTTCTTTACTTTCGTCGAATCTGAAAATATCTAACCATCCATTTCGCTGGTGGGTTGTTGACAGGAGGGCCAGAAAAAATGTGCCCGGACTGGGATTCGAACTCAGTCCTCCAGCGTTAGTCAGACGCTCTACCGATTGAGCTACCGTATGAGGCACGGGGGGGGGGGGGGGGGGGAAAGAAAGAGCATGAGTGGAGGAATAGTTTTTTAATCGAAACGTTTGTATAATAATAAATCTTTATTGTCCTTTTCATGCAATTCATGTTAGGTTCACATGTCATGTATGGGCGTGGGCGCAGTGATCCAGACGAGGTGACACACTGGTCGATGGAAAATAAACACCAAAGAAGGGAGACTCAACCTACCATCAAGATAAAACAAAAAAGACCCCTTCACTACTACCACCACCACCACCACCACCACCACCACCACCACCACCACCACCTTACATTTGTAGCAAGGGTGAAAGAAGCCCATCCCTTTTGAGATTGTTGTCATTGTATTATTGCCGTTGTTGTTGTTGTTGTTGGTGGTGTTTTTGTTACTGTTCTGGTCGTCGTCGATGTTGTTGGGGTTATCTTTTCTTTTAAAATTGTAAAAACTAATTTTATTTTTATTTTACCCACATCCCCTCCACAACTAAGCTGACCTCGGGGATCTTGGTAGAGTTTTTACTTTTTTTCCGGGACTGTCCTGTAAACAGCCTGACCCAAGGGAGTAGGCTTTACTCGAAAAAAAAGATCGAGAGAACATTTTAACCTGCTGGAGTTTGAACCCACGACCTTTTGGTTGAGAGACCAACACCTTGCCTCTGGGCTATCAGGTCCCCCCCAATGTAAGAAGGAGGAATCGAACAACCAAGGGTGATAGAAATCCACCCTTTTTGAGATTGTTGTTGTTGTATTGGCGTTGTTATTGTTATTTTTGTTAATGTTATCGTTGTCGTCGTGGTGGTTAATTAAAATTTGAGGTTTGCCAATTTTAGTGGAAATAATGCACAAACGGTGTATACTTAAATATAAGATTATTATGGAATTGTAGGGGTTATGACGACGATGCATGTCATGTCATTATGAGAGAGAGAGAGTGAGTGAGGAGGGAGGGAGGGAGAGAGAGAGAGAGAGAGAGAGAGAGAGAGAGAGAGAGAGAGAGAGAGAGAGAGAGAGAGAGAGAGAGAGAGAGAGAGAGAGAGAGAGAGAGAGAGAGAGAGAGAGAGAGAGAGAGAGAGAGAGAGAGAGACACAGAGAGAAGAGACACAGAGAGAGACAGAAGAGAGAGAGAGAGAGAGAGAGAGAGAGAGAGAGAGAGAGAGAGAGAGAGAGAGAGAGAGAGAGAGAGAGAGAGAGAGAGAGAGAGAGAGAGAGAGAGAGAGAGAGAGAGAGAGAGAGAGAGAGAGAGAGAGAGAGAGAGAGAGAGAGAGAGAGAGAGAGAGAGAGAGAGAGAGAGAGAGAGAGAGAGAGAGAGAGAGAGAGAGAGAGAGAGAGAGAGAGAGAGAGAGAGAGAGAGAGAGAGAGAGAGAGAGAGAGAGAGAGAGAGAGAGAGAGAGAGAGAGAGAGAGAGAGAGAGAGAGAGAGAGAGAGAGAGAGAGAGAGAGAGAGAGAGAGAGAGAGAGAGAGAGAGAGAGAGAGAGTGAGAGAGAGAGAGAGAGAGAGAAAGACAGACAGACAGACAGACGGACAGACAGAGACAGAGACAGAGACAGAAACAGAGACAGAGAGACAGAGAGAGACAAAGAGAGGCAGAGAGACAATGACAGAGACAGTGACAGAGACAGAGTCAGACAGACAAAGGCAGACAGACAGATAAACTGACAGAGAGAGACAGACAGAGACAGAGGTAGAAACAGCAGCAGAGACAGAGACAGACAGACAGACAGAGACAGATATATCGAGACAGAGACAGAGACAGAGAGAAGTATATAAATTATTATATTTCTTTGTTTCTGTTCTTTTCATAACTTTCTCTCATTCACTCGAACTAATAAAAATCCTGCCAAAGTGAGTGGAAATGCTGACCATGACAGAAAAATGGAAATCAACATGGATAAAAAGACGTGTAAAAGTACAGAAAATGAAATCAACGTGTCGAAGTACAGAAAATGAAATCAATGAGTCAAAGTACAGAAAATGAAATCAATGTGTAAAAGTGCCGAAAATGAAATCAACTTGTCAAAGTAGAGAAAATGAAATCAACGTGTCAAAGTACAGAAAATGAAATCAACGAGTCAAAGTACAGAAAATGAAATCAACGAGTCAAAGTAGAGAAAATGAAAAACAACGAGTCAAAGTAGAGAGAATGAAAATGAAATCAACATGTCAAAGTACAGAAAATGAAATCAACATGTCAAAGTACAGAAAATGAAATCAACGAGTCAAAGTAGAGAAAATGAAAATGAAATCAACGTGTCAAAGTACAGAAAATGAAATCAACATGTCAAAGTAGAGAAAATGACATCAACATGTCAAAGTACAGAAAATGAAATCCACGTGTCAAAGTACAGAAAATGAAATCCACGTGTCAAAGTACAGAAAATGAAATCCACGTGTCAAAGTACAGAAAATGAAATCCACGTGTCAAGTACAGAAAATGAAATCCACATGTCAAAGTACAGAAAATGAAATCAACATGTCAAAGTACAGAAAATGAAATCCACGTGTCAAAGTACAGAAAATGAAATCCACATGTCAAAGTACAGAAAATGAAATCAACATGTCAAAGTACAGAAAATGAAATCCATGTGTCAAAGTACAGAAAATGAAATCCACGTGTCAAAGTACAGAAAATGAAATCCACGTGTCAAAGTACAGAAAATGAAATCCACTTGTCAAAGTACAGAAAATGAAATCCACGTGTCAAAGTACAGAAAATGAAATCCACGTGTCAAAGTACAGAAAATGAAATCCACGTGTCAAAGTACAGAAAATGAAATCCACGTGTCAAAGTACAGAAAATGAAATCCACGTGTCAAAGTACAGAAAATGAAAACAACGAGTCAAAGTACAGAAAATGAAATCCACGTGTCAAAGTACAGAAAATGAAATCCACGTGTCAAAGTACAGAAAATGAAATCAACATGTCAAAGTACAGAAAATGAAATCAACATGTCAAAGTACAGAAATGAAATCAACATGTCAAAGTACAGAAAATGAAATCAACATGTCAAAGTACAGAAAATGAAATCCACGTGTCAAAGTACAGAATGAAATCAACATGTCAAAGTGTCATGAAATCCACGTGTCAAAGTACAGAAAATGAAATCAACATGTCAAAGTACAGAAAATGAAATCCACGTGTCAAAGTACAGAAAATGAAATCCACGTGTCAAAGTACAGAAAATGAAATCTACATGTCAAAGTACAGAAAATGAAATCAACGTGTCAAAGTACAGAAAATGAAATCCACGTGTCAAAGTACAGAAAATGAAATCCACGTGTCAAAGTACAGAAAATGAAATCCACGTGTCAAAGTACAGAAAATGAAATCCACGTGTCAAAGTACAGAAAATGAAATCCACGTGTCAAAGTACAGAAAAAATGAAATCCACGTGTCAAAGTACAGAAAATGAAATCCACGTGTCAAAGTACAGAAAATGAAATCCACATGTCAAAGTACAGAAAATGAAATCCACATGTCAAAATACAGAAAATGAAATCAACATGTCAAAGTACAGAAAATGAAAGTCAATAATATGGATGAAAAGACCTGTCAAAGTTTTGGTCGCAGTGATAATATTTTGCAAGTTGTTGGGGTTTTTTCCTCTTCCTTTTATTCAACGTTCGCTTCAATAAGTACCCTTAAGACATTTCTCCCAAAATTATACAAAAGGATACAGGCACAAATATTGAAATTATAAATTCTTTAATACGTCATAAGTACTTTATTGAGCCCTTCATGAACGTCTTCGTGTAGAAAATGTTTTTCAAATATTTTCAATATCTTCTTTCGATTTTGTGTCATAACTGACGATAACATAATATCAACTTTATTTTTGCTGACTCTATTTTCAAAATGTTGCAATGAAGAAAATGAAATCAAAACTCAGGAAAATTCACAATTAGGGTTGACGATTGAGTAAAGTATTGTGAAAACAAAATTGTGTCAATAAATGATTGAGGGAGTGTTTCGTGATGACAGATAAACATGTTACAATGCTATTGGGATTAAAGGGATTTAGTGGTTTCTCATATATTTTTGTTGTTGTTGTTCTTGTTAGCGACAGTATACTGCTGAATACCATGATATTATCTGAACATGGGTTGGTCGAAAGGGGATTGTACTACATTTTGACCACTATTGATCTCGGAAAATAATCGTATTGCTTTTCGCTTTTCGTCTTATCGATATTGTATAGAGATCTAGATACATATAGTTCTAGTTAGGCTACATTTAATATTATAGCAGAGTAACAGCCAGGATAATAATAATTATGACAAGACATCAATCGTCAAAGCTGTCATATTGTTATCATTTCATATCCTACCTCTAACTCACCCACTAATATATTTACTTCCCATACCCCCCCCAAACCCCCCCCCCAAATTAAAAAAAAAAATTGCCTAATAAAAGCTGATATAATGTTGCGATCACCACCAGTGTGACTTAACTTAGACACTTCCAAAGTAGGAGAAACGTTCACAGGCACGTTTATGTTCAGTAGTTAGAAATACCCTGTAGATTAGATCTACACTTTTGAACATAAAAAGTTCAATTCTCTTAACATGTATGTCTGTCTGTCTGTCTGTCTGTCTGTCTGTCTGCCTGTCTGTCTGTCTCTGTCTCTGTCTCTCTCTATCTCTCTTTCTCTCTCTGTCTCTCTCTCTCTCTCTCTCTCTCTCTCTCTCTCTCTCTCTCTCTCTCTCTCTCTCTCTCTCTCTCTCTGTCTCTGTGTGTCTGGCTGTCTCTGTCTCTGTCTGTCTGGCTGTCTGTCTGTCTGTCTGTCTGTCTGTCTCTCTCTGTCTCTCTGTCTCTCTGTCTCTCTGTCTCTCTGTCTCTCTGTCTCTCTGTCTCTCTCTCTCTCTCTCTCTCTCTCTCTCTCTCTCTCTCTCTCTCTCTCTCTCCTCTCTCTCTCTCTCCTCTCTCTCTCTCTCTCTCTCTCTCTCTCTCTCTCTCTCTCTCTCTCTCTCTCTCTCTCTCTCTCTCTCTCTCTCTCTCTCTCTCTCTCTCTCTCTCTCTCTCTCTCTCTCTCTCTCTCTCTCTCTCTCTCTCTCTCTCTCTCTCTCTCTCTCTCTCTCTCTCTCTCTCTCTCTCTCTCTCTCTTTTTTCTTTCTCTTTTTTTTCTTTCTCTCTGCTGCCATGCCACTAAGAGTAACAATGTTTTGTATTAGGGTTCAAAAGGATGCCAAGACCTTTTCAATTTGAGGAATTTTTCTACCAGAAATTACATATAAATATTGAAAGTTTCAATGCTTCCCCGTCTATGAGTAGAACTTTCATTGACCTAAGCCGCCATTTTGAACAGGTTTAATGATTAAAAAATTGGAATAGTACTGTTCACGTCTACCTGTGTAACCTGAGTATCAAATACTGACCCGATGCAATAGTCGCACTGGGTATCACTAGACGCATAACACGCCTGTATGTATGTATGTCTGTATGTCTTCAAGTTTATGTGTATGTATGTTTAATATTGTGCGTGTATATGACTGTATGTATGTATGTATGTATGTATGTATGTATGTATGTATGTATGTATGTATGTATGTATGCATGTATGTATGTATGTATGTATGTATGTATGTATGTATGTATGTATGTATGTATGTATGTATGTATGTATGTATGTATGTATGTATGTATGTCTGTATGTATAAATATTATGCATATACGTATCATGTAAGTATGTATGTATGTATGTATGTATATGTATGTATGTATGTATGTATGTATGTATGTATGTATGTATGTATGTATGTATGTATGTATGTATGTATGTATATATGTATGTATGTGTATGTATGTATGTATGTATGTATGTATGTATGTATGTATGTATGTATGTATGTATGTATGTATGTCTGCCGTTTTTCAATACATTTATCCTTCTATTTACTCCTCTACAAACACATCAGTTTCGGTCTCGTAAAAGTAACCTTTAACCCCTTCTTTAATGTAATCGATTGCCGCTAGAGCAGGTGTTCCTCAACTTTATCTCCACATGAACCCCTCTGTATGTCAGAGATCTCCACGAAACCAAACTTTTCGAGGCACGATCGGAGCCCGAGTTGTGTTTTAATTCGCATTACAGTCCTTCGTCAAAAAAATAATCAAGTTTTTAGTGTAATAGTGTAATGATAAGAACAGATAAACGAATTTATTTATTCGGAAACTTCAAGATCCGATCACGAATTGTATCAACGCATCGATTCATAATATAGATTCTATATGTGATACAATCCAATTATAAAATTTAAAAAATATAAATATTGAGTGCATCCAAGCATGATAGAAAACACTGAAATTGTAATGTAAATATATTACAGTGTTTATTATCATGCCGAAATGCATTTAAGATATGATTGAATTACTTCAACCAAAAGTAGATCTACTCTAGATTTGACTTTCAGAAACGTCACACAAATCCAATGGGATGGACTCACGCACCCGGCGGAGAGATCCATGAGCCCCAGTTAGGGAAGGAGTCCCTGTGCTAGAGGCTGGCTTTTTGTGGACACTGCTTTGTGCTTTGTGTTAGCCTTGATCTTTGACTCCCGGCATATCTTCTCTATCTCGCCTTGCCTTGTGTGTATCCTAATTTTGGCACTTCTCAAAAAATAGGATTATAAAGAACGGACAAATTACGAAAAACAACCCGATATTTTCTCTGAATTCTCTATCGACCAACAGCTTGATAAGTTTGTTTACCAATGGCATATTTTTCTTACCCTAATCCTCTTATCTCCATCATCGTTTTAATGACGTTAAGAGATATTTATGTTTACTACAGTCATAAAAGTGGCAAACGGTATAATATGTAGAGAAAAAATAAAATATGTGCTGGCTTAACTCAGTTGACGCCGTTACTGTGTCACAAATAAAAAAAATGCTTCTTCTGCTTAAGTCACGTTTTGCACTCTTAGAAATAGATCGTCGTACGGTGGTCTAGGAGCAAGATGTCAGCCTTTCAACTAGAAGGTAGTGGTTCAAGCCCCGGTAGGTTGAACAAATTTTTTGGGGGTTTTCCGGTAATATCCCACCCTTGGTCCAGGTTTGCAGATCGACACCCAGCTTCATCGGAAACAGACGATAAAAAGGAGGTCCCGTGTGGGGATCACAACAATCTGTGTACATTAATGATTCCTTGGCAGTCTGGGAAAAATCAAAGATATTACCAGAAATCTGCTTATTTTTGAGTGTTGGTAAAATTAAATAAAATTCAGGTCTAAAAACGTCTTCTTCATCTTTCCTTGAAAGTAGAACACCAATTTATTAATCGAAAGCACAGTTTGTGACCTTTTAGATTTATCATAGTGTTACCACATTAAAAAAAATGGCAACTGGGCCCCTCCTCCCTTGCCTTGTTTATGGAGCGTGGGGGGAGGTTAGGAGGTGGGATGACCTAATTTTGTGACCTACTTTCCTCCTTTCCCCACATTAAATCGCTGCACCCTCCATCCTTTAACCAAGGAAAGGAATAAATAAACGCTTATATGTACGATACAGTCAGGACCAAAAGAAAGGTTACATTCGTAAGTCAACTATTTTGACTTGAAGGACAGTGATGGATTAGTCAATTTGTATATGATCTGAAACTTCAATTATTCCTGGCTATTTTCAGACCAAACATGATGTAATTTAATTAACTTTATTGTCTCCTTTTGACACAATATTTCTAAATGTGCATTACTCAAAAATGATCTTGCAAAAAATCAAAAATGTGCGTAAAAATGCTGACACCAAATCAAATAATAATAAAGCTTTAACTCCCACATATAATAATAAAAAATTATCTTTACATTATCCATGGTGTAACGTAACCCATCTATAAATAATAAATGATCGTGCACCATAACGTGCAACTCCCATCTATAATAATAATAAATGATCATTATCCGATCTTTACTATACTAATAATAAATGATCTTTATCCGTGTGTACCATAACGTGCAACTCTCACCTATACTAATAATAAATGATCATTATCCGTGCGTACCATAACGTGCAACTCCCACCTATAATAATAAATGATCCACTAATAATAAATGATCATTATCCGTGCGTATACCATAACGTGCAACTCCCACCTATACTAATAATAAATGATCATTATCCGTGCGTACCATAACGTGCAACTCCCACCTATACTAATAATAAATGATCATTATCCGTGCATACCATAACGTGCAACGCCCACCTATACTAATAATAAATTATCATTATCCGTGCGTACCATAACGTGCAACGCTCCACCTATACAAATAATAAATGATCATTATCCGTGTGTGTACCATAACGTGCAACTCCCACCTATACAAATAATAAATGATCATTACCGGTGTGTACCATAACGTGCAACTCCCACCTATACAAATAATAAATTATCATTACCGGTGTGTGCCATAACGTAGGCAACTCCCACCTATACAAATAATAAATGATCTTTACCGGTGTGTGCTAATAACGTACAACTCTCACTTATACTAATAATGAAGGATCTCTACTGGTGTGTGCCATAACGTGCAACTCTCACCTATACTAATAATAAATGATCTTTATCGGTGTGTGTCATAACGTGCAACTTTCACCTATACGAATAATAAATGATCTTTATCGGTGTGTGCCATAATGTGCAACTTTCACTTATACTACTAATAAATGATCTTTACCGGTGTGTGCCATAACGTGCAACTCTCGCCTATACAAATAATAAATTATCATTACCGGCAACCCCTCACCTATAATAAATTATCATTACCGGTGTGTACCATAACAGGCAACTCCATCTATACTAATAATAAATTATCATTACCGGTGTGTGCCATAACGTGCAACTCCCACCTATACAAATAATAAATGATCTTTACCGGTGTGTGCCATAACGTGCAACTCTCACCTATACTAATAATAAATGATCTTTACCGGTGTGTGCCATAACGTGCAACTCCCACCTATACTAATAATAAATGATCTTTACCGGTGTAACCATAACTAATAATAAATGATCATTATCGGTGTGTGCCATAACAGGCTCCCCACCTATACTAATAATAAATGATCTTTACCGGTGTGTGCCAACCTACGTGCAACTCTCACCTATACTAATAATAAATGATCTTTATCGGTGTGTACCATAACAGGCAACTCCCACCTATACTAATAATAAATAATTACCGGTGTGTACCATAACGTGCAACTCCTATCTATACAAATAATAAATGATCTTTATCGGTGTGTACCATAACGGCAACTCCCACCTATACTAATAATAAATGATCTTTATCGGTGTGTGCCATAACGTGCAACTCCCACCTATACTAATAATAAATTATCTTTATCGGTGTGTGCCATAACAGGCAACTCCCACCTATACTAATAATAAATGATCATTACCGGTGTGTACCATAACGTGCAACTCCTATCTATACAAATAATAAATGATCTTTATCGGTGTGTGCCATAACAGGCAACTCCCACCTATACTAATAATAAATGATCATTACCGGTGTGTACCATAACGTGCAACTCCTATCTATACAAATAATAAATTATCTTTATCGGTGTGTGCCAACTAACAACAGGCAACTAATAAATTAACTCCCACCTATACTAATAATAAATGATCTTTATCGGTGTGTGCCATAACGTGCCACTCTCACCTATACTCTCATAATAAATGATCATTACCGGTTCGTACCATAACGCGCCAAGTACAAAAATAAACTTGCTTTTCTTTGCACGATATGTTTTGTTTTTCTTCCTTACAATGATTGCAAGATTACTTTCCGATCTCTTGTATCTCGAAAATATCACTATTGCTAAATAAATCAACCAAGTTATCAAAATGTCACGTTTGAATCATATAATCAGATGATATAACTATTGACAAATCTAATCCTACGTCATGCCCAAGAAACAGTTAAATGCGAGTGTTAACCTTTCTTTTGGACATGACTGTATTATAGTATATATTACTGAAACAAGCTGAATTACCTCATCCAGCTGCTTCCTCTGCCTCTTGACCCATGTTTAGATAACGCCTCTTGTCATCTTTTATACTTATTTTTCAGCTATCCCAGAGAGACTATCATCAGTAATCCATTCCTTTGTTTGCCTCTTTTTCTTTCATAAGAATTCCTTCCATGATTCCTTCCATACCTCCTTCATTTTACTCCCTTGTTCCTCCATGCCGTCTGAATCAGTCAATATTTTGAGTGCTTGAAATTTGTTGGTAACTTCAACTGTATACACTTTCTCTTTTCCTTATTCGATAGCAAAGACACATCAAATCTACCAAGTCTATTGTACTTTGTCAATCTTCTTTTCCTTAGTTTAAGCTCGAGCTTTGCTAGTAATAAAATAAATGATGGTCTGACCCAACATCTGCACCTCGGTAAACTTTCCCATCTTGTAGGGATGTCCTAAACTAACGGTTGATGCATATGATTGATGATCTATCTGGTTTTCCGCTACAGTAATGTAATTAAGAGATATCCAGGTTGCCTTGCGGATTCTCTTCTGTGAGAAGAGACTTCCGCCTATGTTCAGTTGGTTGCTCCATGGAAAGTTCTCCATTTTCAGTCAACCATGTCTGATCCCATGATTTCCCATAATTTCCTCATAACCAGTGTTGTCGCATCCTATATGTACATTAAAATCACCCATCAGGATGGTTGTGTCCCTATGTCTCACTCTATCTATTGCTCTTTAGACATTGGTATAAAATTATTCCTTTGCGTGTATTTCACTGTCGTTTAATAGTGCATGGCAGTTAATAATATTAAGGTCTATGCCTTTCTTGTTCGTTGCAAAGGAAGCTGAGATGATCCTAGATCCCGCTGGTTCCCATGAGATGAGAGCCTTGTAGACCTTGGGCGAAAGCATTATTCCCACTCCTTCAGTATAGTGTGCTTTTTTATCTTCATGCCCAGAATAAGAAAGTGTCTCTCCGGTTCTTAGATGTAACTGTCCTACGCTTGTCCATATTATTTCTGAAACTCCTAAGATGTCCATATTGTAGTTCTCGAATTTTCTCGTCACTTCCTCTGTCTTGCCCGTTTGGTACATTGTACACACATTCCAGATGCCTAATCTGGAGATCTTCCCAGGATTGGGAGGTACACATCCTCTCTCTAGGTTCCCCATTCGAGGCTTTCACCAGGGAACTTCATCATTCTCTGAGACAGAGATCCTCTCTCCTCTGAAGTAGGCAGATTGGCGTTTCTCTTTGTTTGGTTTTTTTTTGTTTTTGGTTGTGTTTCAAGATTTTTGCCAGATTTGTTTGGTGGTTCATTTAACTTTACCCCGTCCACCATATACGGTGATCTCAAGGTTTTTTTTAGTCTGGGAGAGGAGCTGCTAACCCCGCATCTCAACACCCAACCCGGAGAGCCATATGGCTCTGTTTCGGGGCCCACCACCTTAGTCGTCGTTTACAAAATAGTCACCTAGTACCACTCGCTAGCATCTTGACAAAATAGTCACCTAGTACCACTCGCTAGCATCTTGACAAAATAGTCACCTAGTACCACTCCAGCATCATGCATCATGAAAAAATAGTCACCTAGTACCACTCAGCATCAGACATCTTGACAAAATAGTCACACCTAGTACCACTCGCTAGCATCTTGACAAAATAGTCACCTAGTACCACTCGCTAGCATCTTGACAAAATAGTCACCTAGTACCACTCGCTAGCATCTTGACAAAATAGTCACCTAGTACCACTCGCTAGCATCTTGACAAAATAGTCACCTAGTACCACTCATCTTGACTAGCATCATGACAGCCATCTTGACAAAATAGTCACCTAACCACTCCTCTTGAGCGCCGGGAGCTGCACGGCCTACGGTCAAAAACCTCAAAGCAGCTAGTCAAAATCAGTCCCATCCTCAGGGATCAGCGTTGGGTAATCAGGAGTCGAGTCGATGGTCAAAGGGAGATAAGTAAAAAAAAAGACACATTCGGATCATTTCCCAAACAGCATAATAATACATGTACATGTACCACAGTCACTAAGAGGCATGGGCAGATCACTTTGAGGACAATCGTGAGTGCTTGGCTTTGTAGATGAAAAAGAGGGAATAGTTTGTTTCTGGAGGTCTTTCTGAAAAATGACCATACTGAATATTAATATTTGTAAAAAATGGTGATGAAGATGATGATGATATTGATGATGATGATGATGATGATGATGATGATGATGATAATAATAACAATAATGATAATAATAATAATAATAATAATAATAATAATAATAATAATAATAATAATAATAATAATACATACTAAGCATAGAATATATACTTACCTACATACATACATACATACATATATACATACATATATACATACATACATAAATACATACATGCCTACATACATACATACCTACATACATACATACATACATACCTACATACATACATACATACATACATACATACATACATACATACATACATACATACATACATACATACATAAATACATACATACATACATACATACATACATACATACATACATACATACATACATAAATACATACATACATACATACATACATATACATACATACATAAATACATACATACATACATACATACATACATAAATACATACATAAATACATACATACATACATACATACATACATAAATACATAAATACATACATACATACATACATACATACATACATACATAAATACATACACACATACATACATAAATATATACATACATACATAATTATTATGAACGCATGTATGTACATAGGTAAATATCATACATGCATATAACATACCTGCCTGTGTATTTGATATGTATAATATTTCATTTTAACCTTCTCATAGTATTTTATCTGGGATGCTCCCAATGCTACATCAATACTTGATTGGGAAAAACTTTTCTAGTCCACGATCAAAAGTTCAAAGTAAAGTTAATCCTGTGCATATAACATGCTCAGAGTTGAATATTTCATAGGGTAATCAGGAGTTATAGTCCATGGTCATCCTCAGAGTTGAGAGGTAATTCCAAAAAGGGAAATCATACAACTCAGATTTTCTCAGGGGTTCTGGGAATGCCAAAATCTAGTCTATCCTACTAGTGGATAGAGCAGGTCATTCCCGTCACAATGATATCATAAAAGAAGCTCAGTATCGATTCTTTGAATTTATATGACTTTTTTTAGAAACGATACAAGCCTATCTTTCAACACAGCTATTATACGAGAAAGGCCAGAAATATTATCTAAAGTAAGGCAAGTTAGTTCTCATTTTGATCGTCACAATCAATGCAATTCAAAACAAACTTATTTAAGGATTTATTATGAATATTGCCTTAGATTGTTCAGAAACTATGGAACATATTCCGTGCACCTATTATCAAAAGACACCATCTCAAAATGAGTAAAAAGGTGCTGGTGCACTTGAAACAGTGTCGATAAGAAGTAGTTGAGAGCCTCTCAAGGTTTTTTGATTTTTCAAAGTATTATCCTATTCTTTTCTTAGGTTTATGGGAGAAAAATTTATTCAAATAACAGAAAATAAGAAAAACATACGATTTTCTCAAAATGTCCTTTTTTGTTCATTATTTCCTATCTACTTTTTATTTCTCAACATAAGACATCAAAGCTTTCATACTCATAGTATGAATTATGACAGATCACAACATAAACTACATTGTAATTCAACGCCAGAGAACCTGCTAAGTAAGATGTAATAATATAATATCATGTCCCAATGGATTTATGTTGGTGCCCTTGTGGGTAGGCTACCACCTTTAGCATCTTTAGGACCTGGTTTCAAATCCTGGCAGCATTAGATTCGATGTTGTGTTCCTTGGAAAAGACACTTAATACACATTTTCCCACTTGACTAAGGTGCACATAGGTACCAGCATCAGTTGGGGAGCAAAAATCTGCAATAGACTAGTGTCCTTTCTAAAAAGCAATGTGTTATCACTGTTTACTACTTCACAGTATATAAATCTGGACAAGCTCCGGTTCATTGGACCATAATATCTTTGAAGAAATTTTACATGTCACAATGACAATGTAATGTTATTTAGTTATTGAATAACAATAGCATGACTGAATGAATATCTAATGCCAGAAACTTGGCAGTCCAGTTGCTTCTCACACACATAAGTCCATGACAAATTTAGGTTTTTTCTTAGGTATTATAATAATTGGTGGCATCGATGGCATAGTGGTTAGGTTACAGGACAAAGGATCATGACGCCCTGGGTTTGAATCCTAGCAAATCCCAGGTTCAATGTTGTTTTATTTGGAAAACACATTTAACAAACATTTTCCCCACTCGACCCAAGTACAAATGGGTACCAGCAACAGCTTTTGAATATAAACCTGTGATAGACTAGTGTCCTGTCGAAGAGATGATTATCATCACCTAATCCACTTCACACTACAGAAGCCAAGATAAACTCTGGTTCTGTGAGGCCAAAAGGAAATTTACCATTATAATAACAACAGTTTGACAATAAGCAATCAATCAAATGCATACAATTAAAATAATGTGAAAATCCAATTTTTGTACAAGAATTTATTATGATTCAACAGTTACATTGAATTAAATGTAAAAATTAGATGAGAGCAAATTTGATTTTATGGTTTGAAATATCATTAATGTAAGTCTGGTTTAAATATATAAATATTTCATCAAAGGATTTTCCAATTTCAAAACTCCCTTGTTGGAAAATCTAATTCATGTCATGGCATATTAAACATAATGAATACAATGGCTTTTTAAAATTTCAATTTTCTCATACATATTTTTGGTTCATACATGTATCTCTAAATTTATGGAACACTGAGGCAATGAAATTTATGTGAAATGCTTTACCAATTACAGTAGTTACCACCTAAATGCCTGGGGTTCAGGAAGCAGAGAAAACAGGTTTAAGGCGACACAGACATTTATGGGAAAATCGGTTCATTTGAGTTCACTGAGTATGGATCAGAAATTCAATCTTTACCACATAAATTAACATAATCCTATAACTCCTTGGATTCATAATGCTCATGTTAAAATTAAGACAACGGACAGAAAAGAATAAATCATAATATAATAAAAATGAATATTTAATCAATTACGGATGTACTTAATGATAATTTGTAGAAGAGTATATCTGCAGTTGCCATACAGGACGGGTATTTAGTGGAAATCTTAGTTTTGAAATGAGCATTTAGAGGGGCAATTTATATAGAAAAAAACTTGGATTCACTAACATTGCTGGCATTTTTAAAAAACAGGCATTATGAGGGCGGACATTTGGGTAGTAACTACTGTATAACAATTTTAAGCCGTTCATGTTGGCAATATGATGACGAGGAATTCCTTTTTGTTGTGGTTTGCATTTGAATAAATTATGTATCATCAACTTAAAATCTCTGTGACAAAATTCAGGCATATGATTCCATCTACTGCATTGTAACTGTGTCTGATATTCCAGGGTTGTTTTTTACAGTAGGCATTACTTTGAAGTATTATCATTTACAGCCGATAATTTTACAAACTGTATCTGTTAATGCAAATTCTATTTATGCAATTTTCAATAGCTAGTATTTCAAAACAAGTGAAGTAGAAAAAGTTTATCACAAAATCTAAGTAAATACTTTCATTGCTTTTATTACTTTTAAAAACACAAGCAACTGAAACAATTCTCCATTATACTTTAGGTACACTGCTCTTCTTTGATTGTCTGTCTGTCTGTCTGCCTGTCTGTCTAAATGTGAATGTAAGTATTTTTATTTGTCTAATCATCTGTTTAAATGTCTGTCTGTCTGTCTATGTCTGTCTGTCTGTCTGTCTGTCTGTCTGTCTACCTCCCTCCCTCTCTCTCTCTCTCTCTCTCTCTCTCTCACTAACTCTGTCTGTCTCTCTTCTTCCTCTCTCTCTCCTCTCTGTCTCTGTCTGTCTGTTTGTCTCTCCTCCCTCCCTCCCTCCTCCCTCTCTCCTCCTCTCTCTCTCCCTCTCTCTCTCTCTCTCTCTCTCTCTCTCTCTCTCTCTCTCTCTCTCTCTCTCTCTCTCTCTCTCTCTCTCTCTCTCTCTCTCTCTCTCTCTCTCTCTCTCTCTCTCCCTCTCTCTGTATCTGTATCTAAAAACATACCTCCAAGAAATCTCTGCTTGTACAGAGATATACTATCAATATTAAAGATGGAGTAAAATTGGTCCTGATAACAAATATTCTGGTAACCAAGGAGGTGATAGAATAGTTGTGAACCACAAATTTAATTGTCTATCTTATTCTTATGATGTATATCTTTAATATCTTGTGTCTTTGACTTTTCCTTCCATTTATTCATACAGGCATAGTGACATTCTGACAACTTGGTGCTTTACTACTTTAACATTTCTGTGGATTTGTTTCACCTGTGTATTTAAGGTAAAAGGCAAAATGATGTAACTGTTACCAAAATGCATTTCATATGTAAACCTTATAATTTCATATATATAAGAATTTCATGGACTGTACATAAAAGTAAATAAGTCCATTTGAGAAGAACTTGTGGTGGAACAGCCATATAGAGAAGTTTGTCAGAAAACTAGAGATGAAGTGCTTTGAACATCTCAAGAGGCATTCATGACTTCGCTGTGAAAGAACGGTGTTGGAAAGGAAAGTAAATCGAAGAAGAACTAGAGGAAGGCTATGAAGACAGTGGGCGTATGATGTGAGAGAACCCTTACAAATGTCAACAACAGACGCTGAGAGACCGGCAATGGATAGAGACGATTTCTGTAGACAATCAGAGAGGAGGATACATAGTTGATGATGATGATGATGATGAGGATGATGAATGTAAAAACTTAGTATGGCAACAAAAACAGCTTTTTTTCTCTCTTGTAAAAGCAAAATGTAGGGTCAAGTATCAACATTTCTGAAGGCAGTCATGTGGTAATTGTGCGGACTGGTCATTTCACCCCTGAATGAGAGTGCGCTGTTGTTCTTCACGAAAAGTTGGAATGTATTGTACAGGCACAACATTTTGAAGCAAGCATAATAAGGCATGGTACAAATAGTAGATAATAAAAATAAATAACTGTTAATAAGTGGATAATAAAGATAAATAACTGTCAGTATGGAGTCCACTGAAGAAAATATTATCTTTTCAATGAACAGATTTAAAGCTATAAAAAAGATCAAGGTTTTTTCTGATATATCTATTTCTTCCTCACGAAAATGTTTAAAAATAGAATTTTTGTCGAGGTTTTTTATTGGTACATCAATTGCAAACAAGAATATCCTTCTGTAAGTCTTTACAGGAATTGTATGAAAACCAATTTTATTTACCCTATGCTTTCTCTTAAAATGTAGAAAAATCAATATTGGACATATGTACATGCTGACAGCATCATTTGATTCATTTTTTATACTAAACTAAGTAATATGTTGTTACGTTGGTTATTCACAAAGCTACGATTTTCTTCTGGTGTCTTTCCCATCCTGCACCTGATATTTTGGTTTCATTGCGGTTGTCATCTTTGGTTGCTTTGAACTGAAAGGACAAGATGCATTTGATGAAAGTTCCATTTTACTGTTCTATGACGTGGCACAAATACCTTATGTATCAAAGTGTAACTCTTCCTATTTTCTTTTGTTGTCTTTTATTTCTTTATTATCTGGCAAGTTTGTACATTATAAAAACAATGAGAAATTACTTCATCTAAATCAAAGAGAATGCCCAATCTATTTTGGTTAAGGACAGTTTTAAATTAAACAATATTTTAGAAAAGAGTAACCCCTCAGCAAATATTACATAGCAATAAATGCATACATTGAAAACAAAAAGAAGACCAGAGCAAAGCAAAAATATATTTGGACAAAAAAACCAAACCCAGACTCAAAGCCCAAATCAAAGCCCATCCCTTTCTACTACAAACACCAAAACAATATGAGGTTGGGATGCAGATGGGGTAAATAATTTACCTTTGTGAAGAATATTTTGTCTGGCTTTTACAAATGCTTCAATATCTGCATCAACTTTACTATCACCTGTGAGTTCAAAGCCTCCCATTTGCTTGTCTGGCTGTGCCCTGGAATAGGATATTATCTATATTACATGAAATACAATAAAGAAACACTTTTTCACTTCCTGTATTGTTTCTATCACATTTCTTTTAAAAACATACATTATAAACAGAAACCAGAAAATACAAAGATAACAAATACATAATTATTAGTCAAATAATCATAAATGATTTTACATTCCAAGCGAAAATAAACAAGTAATGCCTTTTAAAAGATGAAAAAACAAACAATTCTTTTCTTACCTAAGGTCATTCAACTCTCAAGGAATTTCAGTATAACACTAAAATTTGATTAAAAACAATAACAAAAACAAAGAAATATTTCCTTTCTGACATTGCAGGTTAACTTTTTTTGCCCAAAACATTTCACCGACTTAGAAACATCGGACAGAAATGTGTTTTGAAAGTTGATATCAAGAAGGCATTTTAGTCTCTATTCCAATCATGTCATCTTAATAGTGGTGAAATAGCAACATGATCAGCTTGTGTATAACAAAAATGTTAAGAAGACTCCCTTTCTCGGTTCATTCCTCCTTTGTTCTCCTTTTATTTTTTTATTTCGGGAGGAAGGGGAAGGGGGGGGGAGGGGAGAGGGAAGAAGAGGGCAGAGGAAAAGAAGGGGGGAGGGGGTGGTGCATAGGGAAGGAAAGGGTAGTTTTCTTTGCTGTGGTAACAATGCAGATAATTACATACCTTCCTAGACGACTGGAGTTAGATCCCCTTATATCAGGGTCAGCACCATGCGCCACTAATCGATCGCGAATCAGGGATCGATGAGTTGACGGGGATGGAGCTTCAGTGGGTGGAGTCACAGGTGGAGTTTTCCAAGCAGCAACATTGGTTGCAGGCGGTGGAAGATCCTCATACGTCTGATAGAGAAAGTAAATCAACCATGGAAAAATTGCCAGCAACGCAAAAGCAAATAAAAATGACAACTTTGTGTTAAATATATGAAAATATGTTAAATGAAGAAAAAATGATGACACATGTAATGATATGTCTTATCTACAAAGTTTCTTCATTAATTCTGTCATAAACATTCAGGTATTACAATGTTTTTATTTTCATCAAACTTGTGATGAAAATTATGACTGAAAATTAAAATAAAAACAATGATTGAAAATAATGAAAAATATAAAAGCTGAAAAAATTTAAAGTACAATCAATGAATTAAAATAACAAAAAGTGCAATGATTGAAAATAAGGAAAAGTATAATTAATGAAAGAAATGAAAAGTATAATGACAGAAAATACTGAAGAGCACAATGAATAAAAATAATGAAAAGTATGATAATAAAAATAATGAAAATTACAGTAAATGAAAATAATGAAAAGCACAATCTGAAACTAATGAAAAATACAATATAACTAAAAGTAAGTAAAAGTACAATGAATGAATAGCTCAATTAACAACAAAATACAAACCTGTTGTGAGTTTCCTGAGACTGCTCAGCCCACCACATTTCAAAATCCTTCATCAGTTTGACCTTTGACTTTTCTAATAAATGCTGAAGGTGTTCAATCTCTGACTTCATGGCACGTAAGGATGTGAAAGTATCTTTATACCTGATACAGAAAAATGTTTGCTTAGAAGTCATCTCAAATTTAAATGTTTCATAGCAATTAAAGAAACCAAATTTCCCTCTGGGACGAAATAAAGTATTTGAATTGAATTTGTTTGTTTGGTTTTTTTCTTTTTTCATTACACAGGGCAGAGAAGGAGAAGAAGGTCCTAATGTAGATCCACAATGGGTATATAGAAAATGCAACTGACATTACAACACAAAGTCATAAATGGGCTGTAACCTTATTGATTCAATCATCTGTTATCTAACGAGGTTGTAAAAGTTGAGGTGGACAAGTATCCTTATTTGTTTCTCCACGTGTCATTTACTCATTTGGTAAACCTGATTTGCAAAGCAAACTTTAAAAGAAATTGAAAAAATTCTGAAACTGAAAAACCCCAAAAACTCTATAAAGAAAATTTGAAAGTTTAAATATCCCCCTAAAAGTATTTGAAATAAGTATATTATCATGAAGACTGCTTCTCTTCTGATATTAATGCACATGAACTGTAATTTTTGTTAAAGGGAGGAGGGTGTATTTACAATGCCTTGCATTTTTATGAAGAGTACAGATAATGGTGATGTATTGCTGAGATTTAATCTGTCATAACCTACAGATTTATTGATTTCTCAATAAATAAGTAATTCAGATTTGTGTTTCAGGTAGGTTGAATTGGACATGATGTCTCAACAATTTCTATTTGAAGGGAAATAACTGAAGAAAAAAACATTCCAACTGAGTTATTCATCAGTGAAAAAATGCTGCTTCCAACCATAGTCGGAAAATGTCACCAGCTTTTAGAGGAAATTTGTCAGGTTCTATTTAAGAAAAAAAAAGAACAAAAGTACATAAAAAATGTAAATCTATTTCTTTTTTAGCAAAGTTTTGTCCACTGAAATGTTTCTAGTTTCCCAGTATATATATGGTTCTGGGAAGAAGAAAAAAACATTAATGATTTAAAAAGAACTTACATATGTTTCTGTTCCTCCAACTGATACCTTATTTCCCTTTCCATATCAGTCTCGGTGTCATTGTTTTGATCCATCTGAGAGTGAAGTTGATATTGAGCAAGGGAGCTCTTCAGTTGGGCTGTGTTTGAATAGAAAAAGAAAAGGAGCAAATATAAGACATAATCATATACATTAAAAGAATAATTCCACAGATTGAGCTCTCCTTGGCAGGTCAAATCTGAGGGGTCAGAAATATATAATGCAATCAGGCTGCTTTTGAGCACCTGTATCATCAGCTGAGAGGTCATGTCCTGAGTGATCAGCTAAGAGGTCATGTAGTAGTGAATCTAGATGCCCAGCTAGGCTAGAAAATATGCAAATATAAATGAATTTTCAGAAGTGTATCATTAAGTGGTGAAAGGATTCTGAAAAAATTTCTATTGAAAAGACTGATGTATCATTATGAAGGTTAATGACTGTAGGAAGGTTAATGAAGGCAAAGTAGAAGTTTATTTCCGTGAATTTTAGTTACTGTTTTTTACACTGTTTACCTTATATCTATATTTCATGACTATTTAACATAATCAATATTTCACATCTTGCTCCAAGTAAGAAGAACAGTCAACACATCAATGGAAAAACACAATAAATAATTCTAAAAGCTGTTAAGAGGAACATGAAATAGAAATGAAAGGCCTTATAGATAGAAAATGAGACAGGACAGAGAAATTTCCAGACTGCACACATGAAGGCTAAGGGTACGCAGTTTGACAATTTCTCTGTCCCGTTTTCTATCTTTTATGCCTTTCCTTTCTATTTCATGCTCCTCTTCATTAGTTGTCAGCCTACTGCAATATAATTCCATCTTATCACTTATAAGTTGTGTAGCAGCTTACTCATTTTTTGCTTTGACTTGTTCAGGCGTTCACCCAGGGTCTTTGCTTCATTGTAACGATGCTTCAAGATCTGTTTGTTGGCCTCAATGTTATTTCGGTCTCCGTAGTCCCGCATGAAAATATCAAATGCTTCCTGGCGACCCAAAGACATTTTTCCCACTGCAAAAATACACAGTATACATGTACAAAAAGTGTATGAATCTTCTATGAGACTTGAGCTTTCAATTATCACATCTCGTAATAAACCCCCATCTGTGATATTTTATTATATAATCATTTTTTAATAATATTGATGTCAGTATACAGTAAAAAAAATCATTCTTAGGGCCAAATCTAAGAATGTAAAAAACAAATATTCATCATTGCAAGATTTTCTTGTACATTTTATGGTATTTAAACAACAATATTATATCATGTGTGTCATTGGAGGCTGAGTGGTTAGGCTGCCGGACTTGAGATCATGAGGTAACGGGCTTAAATCATGGCAATACTAGTCCCATTTATCATGTATTTTTACTCACAGGACCTTGGTGCGAATGGGCACCAAGCACTGGCTTGTAGAAAATATTTCTTCATCAGAAAAAAGGCCACTAAGTTTAATTTTACAATATTATACGGACTAAAATCTCTTACTTGTTATATATGTATGTCGTTCAAACTATCAAGTCTTGGAATGGAAAGACCAACAATGTCAAATACAACTCAAAGGTATTGAGAAAAGAAATAAAAACAGCAGAAAAACTTAAATAAAAGCTCTCCTTTTTTAAACATGTGAACAAAAAATATATTTTTTACCTAGCCTCGACAAACTTACAGATTTGGGTTTTCCTTCTGTCTTCTTTATGTATTGTGGCAGTCACACTCACGGGGAACGTTGTAAGTGCCCTGCCGTTCAACTTTGCTTTCACTGTCCGGTCTGCTTTGTGTAGATGTTGACCTCTCTTTCTCTGGTGAAGTGAATGATATAACGTATTGTATTTTATGTTCAGGCACTAATGATCGATGAGCTTGTGTAAATCCCACTACTGGGAAATTGATAAGAAATGCATTTGTTCTGTCGTGTCAGCCAGCATATGTGAATATGGAAATATCAACTGACTACTTATAAGCACAAGATCCCAAATTAAGTAGAGGCCATTAAAAAGGAAACATGTGTGTAAATGTAGTTTGAAAGGAAAAAATGTGTCATGGTTCGTAAGTGACTTTTAATGTTTCTAATTTATCTACTCAGTTTTCTGTAAAATAGCCTTTGATGACTCTTACAGGGGTAATAGCCTTACCGACATGAAGGTCCACTTATTGAATGCAAACTTGATTTTCTGTCATGCCTATAACTTATTTTTTATACTTTTTTAAATAGTATATTCCTTGGTCATTTCATATAATAACATGTGTTTTAAAGTCCAATACATTTCAACAAAGGAAAGTAAATGGTCTGGCTATATAGAATTCTGGCCTCATTGTAAGTAGAAGCATTAATAACCTTCACTTCTTTTATTGACTATTCAAACCAATCACGCACATATCACGCCTCTCGGCACTCTGGTACAGTCAATATAATGATAAAAAAAATAATTTTTTAAACAAGACTTTTTCCATAATATTCACTTAGTATACAGAAGAACATTTGAAACTCTTGAGAAAATCGAGATTTAAGAAAGAATAAGAATTATGAATCACTTTTCCTGACAAGAAATGTGATGGTTAAAAAAAAATATAATAAAGAAGGACATTTTCTATGATACATTATTGTACCATAGAACACAAGAGTCATAATATATGGACCTATCTACTATTTAAATGCGTGTACAAACCTGATGACGATCTTCTGTTATGACCATTTCTGTGCTCTGCCTTGTCTGGCTGGTTGAAACCGTTCTCCATACCCTTTGACTTGCTCCTCTCCTTTTTCAGCATATTTACTAGAATGCCTTTATGTTAAGGATGAAGTTATATTATATCTTTCATGGCTTATTAAGAAACAAACCCCATAAAAACAACATTGAAAAGTCTTGTATTTACAGTTTTATGAACCAACAAATTGAAAGCCATAAAGTGTCATTAGAAATGATGTTAGTATCATCTTAGTGTCTGAGATATACATCTTTCAAACTAGTGTATTGTTTTATCTTTAATGCAAGATTAACCATACGTTTACAGACCTTCAGTAGAGAATATTGTTTCATAAACAAATCACAGTATACCTGATTTGTTCTTTCTTTGTGTTCACAAAATCACTACATGCCACAAGTGCAATTCCCATGGTTTTGGGATTGGCATCTTTTACTGTATATCTCATTAGAACAGGAAACCATAAAAACTATCTTCAATGTGCATAACTACAAAGTATTCAGGACCAATGTGCCCTCTAAGCTGTGCACATGTGCGCATGCACACCAGGGAGAAAAGCTACATACAGTTGAAAAATGTCTGCGTACACCAATAAAAAAACTTTTCTTGTCTTACGTTTATTCTAATACACACAGTGCACACAATTGGGATTTTTTTTCACAAACTTTGAACATCGAAAAATAAGCGCATACAGGCTAGAAAAAATTAGAGGGAACGTTGTTAATGACCTCTAAATTATCTTCCACATGCAATCAGATGCTTCATCCAGCCTCTATATAGTAATCAATAGGATGTTTTTTTACCTGAATACACGTCAGGTAAATAGTTTCTCTATAACTGTATGAACTGTTCATTCAAGACAAATTCTTTCAATAGGTTATACAAATGTTACTTAAGAAATTTGACTTTTGTTCTAGATTTTGATTGTCTATATTCATGTTAACTTAGTATTTTTCAATGAAAACTGATGATATGGATACTAATTTCATTGTCTCTTTGCTCAAGCAGGTTTCTCAGTTTCATTGTCTCAGCATCACGATATGGGTGAACATCTTCGTCAGGAAGAGGTGTTAAATCTCTGACAGCTTCATGATTTTGAGGGACAGGGGCTGCTTGAGGCTTCTCTAACACATATCGCTGTGATAATAAAAAATGGAGAAAACATGCACAAAACATGTTTAGGCTGTCAAATTCCATGTAGACAGGAAATAAATGAAAAAGTGAATGAATGAAAAATGTAAAAAAAAAACCAAAAAAACAATAGATAGATAAATGAATGAATAGATAAAAAGATATGAGAACATATATAAATGAATACATTAGTTTTTAAGGAAATAAATATGAATTAATGGATAAACAAATAAATAAGAAAAGTGTATCTACTCATATAATAATCTGTAAGGAATATGTCAACAAACCTGCCTACGTGCAATGGCTTTAAACATAAAAGATACTAACTTTTTCCTTCTTTCTCTCCCCAGATGTAAAGCACATCTGCGCACATCATGGATTTAGGCACTATATAAATTCTTTATTATTATTGCTATTGCTACTGCGGATTCAAGTTGCTTAAAAAAAACAACTTTTTAGATAAATTTTGTATGATTTTGTTCATTGAAACAGTTACCTTAGACATTTAATGAACACCTATTACTTTCTCACCTTCAAAATTTTGAAACATTTCTGGATTTTTCTTAAATCATGGCCAATATCCAAAATGCTCTCTGGGTCAGGATCTTGTAAAAAGTTGCCCACAGCTTCCTCACATCTAAGGACAAAAAAAACAACGTTATCTTGGAAAAAATCCTAATGATCTAAATTCACTTTAAATTCACATTGTTTGACCAAAACCAATTTATCTGTAGTGAAAATAAGAAAAATTTAAGTAGACAAAGATCGGCAAGTAATTTATCTGAAGAAGACATGTGCACAAAAAAAAGAAAGAAAAAGAATTTTGAATGTTTAAAATTACTTTTTGAGATTATTATCTCCTGTTTAGATGATTTCTATGTAGCCGGATCTCATTATTAGATTGCAAAAATGTTGTATACAATGACCGACTTCCCTCACAAAAGAATACCAAAAAACCCAAACAAAACCAACAATAAATAAAAAGAACAGCAATAAAAACAACAAAGACGACTTACGTCAAATCCCCAGAATAACTCCATCCCCCTCCCACCCCAGCAAGATAATATCAGATCACATAATAAGATATGGGAAGAGGATTTGATTTGATTTTACCTACATCCACAACTAAGATGATTTTGGGTCTTTGGATCTTTGGTAGGATTTTTAATTTTGCTCAGACTGCCCTGTAAACAGCCAAGGAATCTTTAATGTGCACAGTGTTGTAATCTGGACATGGGACCTCCTTTTCATCTTCCATCTCTGGCGGGACTAGGTGTCGAACCATCTACTTTAACTAGGGGCGTATGTCTTACTTGAAAAACTTGAGAACATTTTTCAACCTGTTGGGCATGAACCCATGACCTTTTCGGTTGAGAGGCTGACATCTTGCCTCTGGACCATCAAGATCCCTTGGGAAAAGGAAGCTAAAAGGATGCTAAAAAGGAGAAATTCAGTTCATTTAGCAGATTTCAATGAGGACACATCACCTTTCTATCTCTTCCTGTGTCAGTTCCTCTGATAGCTGTTCCCCAGTGGCCATGGCAAGCTGTTGCCTCAATTCTGCAGTTTCCCTTTTCAGTTTTGCTATGAGTAAGCGTGGATCAAGCTCCTCATTTAACGTGACATCATTCTTTATCATCGCGACTCGCTGTGCAAAGCGGCATGTAGAGATAGATTCCTAAAAAAAGATGAGAGGATTTTAATCTTAAATTATGGTGATGAATCATATGTCAATGCCTTTTTGAACTATGTTAAAGAAAAATGATTCTATAGTGTATGTGTAAAACTTATTTAAGCAAAGGTATAAAGTGTAGGTTTACAATAAAATTATGATACATATCAAATGTCTCTTAAAACAATCAAGTTTCATTTCATTTTGTGATTTTAAAGGAAAAGCCATGATAAATTTATCACCCTTTCAAATATGACTTATCAACAGACAGGCCAAATACAAAATGGAAAAAAATATGCGTGATCTAAAGCTTACATCCATGTTTCTTTTCTCCATGGAGCAGGTTGCTATCATTGTAGTCATGCAATTACCACCCAAACTGTCACGCAGGACAGAAGTCATCATAGAGTTGCGGTAGGGGACATGCTGTCGATTTTTTCTCCGACAAGGCAATGATAACCTACAAAAATAACATAAGATGTTCTTCTTGATTCTTCATGTGTCTAACAATGTATCTTAAAATGAAACAGACATACAAATTAAATCTTACCAGAAATATTTATCATTATAACTTGTATTTTCAAATGAAATAATGTTCAAGTGTTTGGCTCACACTGTCATTAATTTTTCTATGGCAACAATACAAATATTTGTTTGGGATGTAATTAATATATTTATGTTCAGGTCACGGACATGTAAAATGACTTTAATGTTTACTTGACTAAATTGTGTCACATATCCTCTGAGAAAAATGTTTTATAAAACAGTACACAATAAAAAAAATATAATCGCTTACCTGTTCCAAATAATGTAAAGATAAATTGATGTACTTGGCCTCGGTGAGTAATGTACCATTTACACCTGTCTTGGCAACTCGCTCAGATCTGAAGGGATAATTACATTTATCTAAATAACTCTATATAAATATGATGGATTATTAATTGTGTTATCAAGGTCTCAAGTATTCTGCCTTCATTACAGCAAAAAATACATCTAGTTAACATAAATATGAAACAAGCAATAAGGCAAAAGATAAACTATACGTGACTGAATATATAGCTGATTTCAAAGTTGAATTATGATGGTTTTTCTATTTTGTAAGAAGATATATTACAATTAAGTTTAACACACATTAGAGATTTGATTCTATAATCAGCAGTAACTGAGATGAGTAATGAAGCAATCCTTCTACACATATAAATACATAACTTTCATAAACTGAAAACCAATCAGATGGTAAAATTTAGACAAGAAACATATGTCTAGAGATCTCTTGTAAAAGTTCACGAGTAATGAAATAATTTCACTTTTTTTCTGTATGCAAAGAGTATTGATAATAGCTTTCATAAAATAAAGTAATCGAAGACTAAAATCTCACTTTTTCTGCTGTATAAATCCTTTTTCTTTTAATTCCTAAGAACTTATGATAAATGGCAAGGGGAAGAACTAATACTCTTACCCAGCCAAGTCTACTAAATGAAGTTTAGCTCTACGGATGGTAGCAGAGCCTGCTTGTTTGCTAGTCATATGGACAGTGAAAATGCAATGGGATCTGGAAGACGCTTGATTCATGGGAGTCTGAGAAACGGACGACGCAATAATGAATTTACTATTAGAAGACACATTTAACTTACTGGTGTCCCCCACGTAAAAGACAAAAATAAAATAAAGCATATAGTAGGTATTTGTAATTTTCAGACGCAAAATTACCTAAGTTATGGAAGCATATTATTTATCCTTAGAAATAAAATCATTGCCTTAATGCACATCTCTTTCAACAGAAATAATTTAAAGATAAGTATAAAATGTCTTTGTGTATTTCAACAACATCTGCAGGTGATTAATGCGTAAGTGAAGAAAGCTAAAAGCACGACTGCATTTTTAAATATAAACACTGAGCAAGATAACGAGTATTGTTTTCTCTTCTTATGATGTTTTTAAGACTGAACGGTTGACGAGTTATAAGAAGATGAAACAAAATATGCTGTAATAACTCAAACGGTTGCACAATGTATTTTTTTTTAAAGCTGAACAGCCCCACCCCCCCTCCCCATCCCTCTGGTGAGATAGGTTTTGAATCTTGTCTACATCATGATTCTATTGGTGCCCATAAGAGGCTTGTACTCGCCTACCTGTCTGTTCCTTTTGTCCAATTGCCCTTCAGACTTTGTTAATCAGAGGCTTTTTTGTTTTATGTCAGGAATGATTATCCTCCAGATTTAAAGCTAACAAATTCTAAGCACTGCCATACTGCCTTTAGTGTTTTAATCAAGTGTGTCTTTATCTGTTTGTTTCTGATTTGTAAAATCTAAACATCATGGCATTTTGGGTTGTTTTTTTTGCTCTTTTGCTCATAGTTTTTAAATGAAACTAAAGTATATACTGTCAAAACATCCATCAAAATGAATAGCTCCATGCAATTTTACACATAATTTTGAGAGCATACAAATTTCCAAGATTTTTCATTGCCGCATAAAAATCTAATTAAGCTTTACATGATTCAATTCAATGTCAATTATAAACCGATTTTCATATTAATGGTTAACTTCTTTCCATCACATTGATTTCAAATAATTAAGTTAAGGAAATAACAAAAACACACCTCAGCAATCATTCTATTTGTGTCGCCCATAAAGAGAAGATTTAAAGCGTCTTCCTCTGAGGCAGCTGGCTGAACAGTCAGATTCTTCAGATGGATATTCTGGTCTGAATCTTCCATCAAAGAAACTTTCCTGAAGAAATAAAAAAAACCACAGCATTGAATTACACAAATTTTCTTCAATGAAAAAACACCAGTGAGATACACTAAAAAAGACATGCCAATAAAACAAATGTGGCGTCGGTGGCTGAGCAGTTAGGCTACCAGACTTGGAATCATGAGGTCTTGAGTTCGAATCCTAGCAAAGCCAGGTCCGACATTGTGTTTGCTTGGGAAAGACATTTAACACGCATTTTCCCCACTCTACCCAGGTGTAAATGGGTACAAGCACTAGCTTGGGAGTAAAAACCTACGTTAGACTAGCATCCTGGCCAGGAGGTGATTATTGTCACCTGTTCAGCTTCACGCTATAGAAACCAGGATAAGCTCCAGCTCTATGGGCCCTGGGGGCCTTGAAGGAACTTTTTTTACTAATGAAACAAATTGTAAACTCTGAGGATGTTATTATTTTAAGGATTTATATGTACTTACACATAAGAACGAAAGTTATCATTACAAACATAGTGTCAAATCACTGCAGCCACATAGCTAGCATTGATTAAACTATGAAATTCATTTTCACTTTAAATATCACTTATGGCATTGGTGGCCTAGTGGTAAGGTGTTGCTGGACTTGGGATCATGAGGTCTTGGGTTCAAATCCTAGTAATGCCTGGTCCGACGTTGTGTTCATTGGGAAAGACACTTAACACACATTTTCCCACTCAACCCAGGTGTCGATGGCTACAAGCAACTGCTTGGGAACAGCAACCTGCAACAGACTAACGTCCTGTCCAGGAGATGATTATTATCCCCTTTTCCTCTTCAAGCTATGGAAACCAGGATGAGCTCCGGCTCTATGGGCTGTAAGGGTCTTGAAAGAACTTTTTAACTTTCACTCACGGTAAATCTTCCAGCTTGGTTGCCTCGTGTTTGGGATCAGGAGGTCGTACCCGTTTTCATTGTAAATTTCCAGGTACGAAATGTGTATGGTGAAAACCTGATCTGTATTCTGATAGTGAAAAGAAAAGATCTAGTTTAGTTCATCACAATAGAAGGCATTTTTTAAAAGAATTTAATAATAAATTGTCAAAATGACCAGTGTTTGAACATCTAAAGCTGGTGATGAAAAGAAAGGAAAACTCTGCATAACACATTGTGACGTGATAAATATTGAAAGCCAAAAGCCAAAAAGGAGAGATGAAACAGAAGAAAGACAAAAGGAACTAGCTTGAATACTTTATGTACTGAACTAAATATCTTTTAAAGAAGTGAGAAAGAAAAAATATCACACAGGCAGTCAAGGGCAGACTGACCTTGTTTCATGTGAGTTGCTAGTGTTAAAGAAAAGAAAATTTCTGAAGGCATGAGAAATATGATTTATTTTATGTTTTTTACAGGCCCTGTGTTTTTGCCCTTGTGATACCTATTCCTTTACTCTTAATTATAATCACAAAGGAGAGCATCTTATAGATTATATTGAACAAGCAAATATTATGGTTAGAGCTTCTTATAGATTATAATGAACAAGCAAAAATTGTGGTTAGAGCATCTTATAGATTATATTGAACAAAATATTATGGTTAGAGCATCTTATAGATTATATTAAGCAAGCAAAAATTGTGGTTAGAGCATCTTATAGATTATAATGAACAAGCAAAAATTGTGGTTAGAGCATCTTATAGATTATAATGAACAAGCAAAATTGTGGTTATACCAAACTACTATAATATATGAATGATTTCATTGTGCTAACAGATATTATTCAAGATGATAGCAATAACAATGATAATTACATTTGCAATATATTTACCACATGTTTTTAAAAACATCCAATGTTTATTTATATCAGTATGAAGGAAGCTAACTTTTTATGTTGTTAAGATTATAATAGTAATTCATTTGAGATTCATGCAAATACAAAAGGACATTTTTCATTGATAAATTATTACACTCTAAATCTAAAAGATTGAATATCAACAAATGTGAATGTTTGAAAGCAAGAGATTAAACTTTTAAAACTTTATTTTCAGAGTAGTGAACATTCATCACATGCTTTGAAGCCAAGGGATGTAGGTCAAAGCAATTTGATACATCAGAAAATTCTTAATGAGTGAACAATGCAAATGCTTGATAAATAAAACGCTTTCTACCTTTTCAATCGTCTCAAAAATATAGGAAAGAGACCTTGGAATAATTCCACGATCAATATATCGTTCAGCCCCTCCAGTGATTGTGAAAGTTTTTCCACTGCCAGTCTGGTAATAAAATAATTAATATACAATATGAGGCCAAGACACTAAAGATGAAAAAGTTAATTTCATGTGTAAAAATAAATATATTTTTATTGTTATTCACTGCTCATTACCAACCATTGAATGATAAGAACAACAAATTGTCTAAAAGAAAAAAGTCTCAATGGATATATTCTATGCCATTTGATAAAACATTTAGTTTAAAATAACCATTTAACTGTTGTGTGCAAAACATGTCTAATTTAAACAAGAGGAATAATCAGTTGATCCTTTACCTGACCATAGGCAAATATTGTTCCATTGTAACCTTGAGTTGCACTGTATTGAATGGAAATAAATTAAATTATAATTCAAAATGAGTTTAATGCTTCATGTATTCATCATAAATATATACTTTGAATAACTTAAACAAAGGTAAACACTCGAAATCAGTTTAAAAAATACATAAGATTTGTACATTTAGGAAATCGTTTACTGAGTAATTTGCGAAAGATCTGATGTATTTAACAGGATATGTAGGAACTCGAATACATGATTTTTGGTTTGGTGATATCGACTTTGGTTTTTGCTTTATTGTTTAGATAAAACATTTAAAGAACTAACTAAAATGCTTTAAGGTTCTTCATGTGACTTTTTAACGTTGGAGGTAAGGCAGGAGAAGGCAAAATTTTTATCAAAGTTTCCAACATGAGGATGGGGAGAGTTATGATGATACAACAGCTGAAGGACGTGTTGCCCTCACTCATGTTTACTATCAGTTACTCTCAGCCACTCACATCGTGAGAAAGTTGATTACCAGATGTAACCGCATCGTGCTGATTGCCTGTGCTGGCTACTTTCTGTGATGCAGGCCTCAAGGCGTGAGGTTAGTAAATTCAAAGGTCGGTGTTGTGACCTGGCCAATGTAAACATTAGGTACATTTATCAGACAACTTTGGCTGTCTTTCACATTTAAGTTGTAGGCATTACTTATGCTGAATTTCTTTTCTACTTTGTCTTCAGTACTTCTCATAATCATGCCCAGAAAGGATTGAAAATGAAACAGTCAGCTGAGATGATTTCTGTGTATGAAAGTTGCGTTTTTTAATGTGGTTTTGGGTTAAGAAATTTCAGTCACGTTTTTTGTGTTTTTCTTATTTTTAAAACTATTTTTTTAAATACGTGTATTTATAATTATTTTAAAATGAAATTTAACAGGTACTCAGCCATTTACCATATAAAATATGACAAAGATTTGTTTTGAATATATGTTTACTTTTTGTAAAAAAAAATAATTCCTGTATTTCATATAAAATTGAAAAATTCAAAACAAAATAAATAAAAGTAAGATTTCAAATTATGTTCTGTAACTTTGTAGTTATGTACTTGAACCATTTGTATGTGAAGTTTAGAGTGATTTAGCCTTGGGTTTTTTTCCCTAAGAAATTAAAAAAAAATTAAACATAAAACATCAAAATTTAAAGCGGCAGCTGTTTCCATAATCAACAGGTAAATAGCAATACAGAAATTTATGTTTCAACACTCTGATTACATATATACATAAATTAACTGAAAATTGTCATAGGGAAGGAAAAAAGTTTCATAACCCCCACATAACTTAATTTCTTCTCATTCATTTCTAGGAAGAATTATAAAAGCATTTAAAGAAAACAAAAAGTTCCAAGTCAAAATGAACAATTCAGACCATTGACCCCCTGGGAAATAAACAAAACATCCTTTTGATCTCCACAAAAAATTTATTAATATTATGTATTGCCCTCCTTGACTAAGATTTCAAAGTGCCCCCTCTCTCTTTCTTTCTTTGTGCCTCCTCTGCATCTCTCTCTCTCTTGCTGTGTGTCTGTCCTTCTGCCTACCTCTCTGCCTGTCTGCCCATCCCTCCCTTCCTCCCTCCCCCTCTCTTTCTCTCTCTTTTGTACATGCAGGTAAATTAGTTTGGTCTCAACAGTCACACTCACGTCTGGACATTAAATTGATACTCAGGCATTCATAAAGGTATTACTTTCAAAGAACAAAATCATTTGGTCTGTACTGCCGTTTTCATTTGAAAGGGCGAATAATTGCTTCTGTCTCTCAACCCACTTTCGCTGCAATCACACTAAACGTGTTTTCTTCCCCCAGTTTCTCATTTGTATGAAACAAACCAGTAAAACTACATCAATACAATGGCAGACTACCCAGATGTTCACACTAGTAGCAGAATTTCATCAGCTTCCATAGATTACGCAATATCAGTGAGACGTCCGTTCATTTGAAAACGGCTGTCGAAAGCTTGCCCTCCATTTTCAAATGAAAGAGCGTATGATCATTTTCAGTGCAAAACTGACCACTACAATCGTCTTGATGGGCGGCGAGATGAACTCTCTCTCTGCCTCTCTTTCTCTAGCCACAGTTTACAATGAATGCATTGATATTGATTGGAAATGGGATCATACTTTCTTTTAAGTTCATCACTACATGTATTACTATTATCAGACATGTCACTCTACCGAGAACGTATAAAAAATGATGTATGTATGTCGACCGTGCAATAAACATTTTTAATGTAAATTCTCTTCACCTCTGCATTTGTCTCTGTCTCTCACTCCTGTGTCTGTATACGTCTCATTGCCAGACTGTCTATCTGAATGTCGGTGTGTCTGTCTGTCTATCTGGCTCTGTCTCTCTCCCTCTCTCTCTCTCTCTCTCTCTCTCTCTCTCTCTCTCTCCCTCCCTCCCTCCCTCCCTCCCTCTCCTCTCTCTCTCTCTCTCTCTCTCTCTCTCTCTCTCTCTCTCTCTCTCTCTCTCTCTCTCTCTCTCTCTCTCTCTCTCTCTCTCTCTCTCTCTCTCTCTCTCTCTCTCTCTCTAAACTATAAAGACCTCATACTGCAAAAGACTTTCTTTGTTGTATTACTCTCACTATAACAACAGATTATATATTCTACGTGTTTTGCTCAGTTGCTACGAGACGGGTCCACAAGAAATGTTTATAATATATATCATATAATACTGATATGACACATTATAACTACTGTGAAGAAGTTTGTCATAAAAAGCATGATACTATTGATACTCTTCTGAATTACAGCTTTACTTTCTGTTCCCTGCAGATCTAGAAATTGCATGTTCTAAATTTTAAACCTCGATTTATATTGGATTTGAAGTTGACGGGGCACATTAAATTATTATCTGCTGACACTTGTTTTTTTGCAATGCTTCCCAGTCGCTGCATCATGTTAATATACTTCAACCTCCACAACTAACTGTTTCAGCTGATAGCTTGTTCTGAGATACTAATCACTGATTAGACAAAGACCATCAAGATGATCTGCCCCCTCACTCAAAGGAAGATGACTCTCCACTCTCAGCTGCTGTCAATCAAGCATATCAGCCAATAGATTCTGATGCACACATAACGATGACCAGCCGGTGACCATTATACGCCCTTTCAAATGAAAATGAGAGGGCCGTGACAGGCCGCCTTTCACAAAGCCGATTATACGTCCCGCTGGCAATTATACGATTTTTCATTTCAAAATGGGTGCATTTTAATTATACACCCTGTTAAAAAATGGTAATTCTTCTAATTTTGAGTAAAAAATTATTTTTTTTATTTTGAGAACACTAGCGAGTTTGTCTAACTATATAAAAATGTAAAAAAAGGTTCTTTGATAAAATTCGATTAAACACCCTTTCAAATGAAAACTGCAGTGTGGAAGGAATCACTAAATGTAAATTGTCGTGAAGAGCTTTTCCTCTCATCTATAAATAGAATGACAAGAGCTGAATCTTATAATCACTTACTCTCTAAGGCTTTATTCATTACATATAATCTCTTCCTACAATTTCTATCAGTGACGTTATATGCTCTTGCAAAATATAAAATTTGTTTAATTGATTTGATAATTTTGGCAACTACATTTAATTTGTAAATAAATACTCACTTGTCAATAACTGGCTGGGCCACATTTGCAAAAATTTCATCTTGAGAAGTCTTTTGATCGAAGACTTTGTCAAATCTACAATAATAACATTCACATATTTATTTAGGCAATGACACTTACAATTTATATTTTAAACTCCTTGGCAATATCCCTTTCAATAATAATAATTATATTAATAATAATAATAATAATAATAATAATAATAATAATAATAATAATAATAATAATAATAATAATAATAATAATAATAATAATAATAATAATAAAAATATTAAACATTGATAAGAGCCTCAATTCCTGTCTAAAATCAACAAGCTCAACATGCTTAACAGCCTTACTTAACACATGTGTAACTTATCACAATATGATGTATAGAAATGCTAAAAATAAATATCTACATAAGGTCAAGATTATAACATTTTGAGACATAAATACAAAATATATGCATGTATATATATTACTTACAGAGAACAAGATAAAACTTGGGAATACTTAAATATATATATGGTACAAGTATGCCCATAGACATTGATGATTCTTATTCTTTTACCACATTTTTTTTCCCCACCATGAACTACATGATAGGGTACCGGGTGCAGGGTATTTCAAGTACTTTCAATGATGTGATATGTATTTTTATAATGGACAATTTATGATACTACAGTATTCACCACTATTTACTACGCTTCAATGGACAATGTTCATTTCAAACAAAAAAGCCTGATTGCTTTTTAATATTTAAAAAAATGTGACCATTATGACAATTTTTTTCCTTCATCATATATCGCATTAGTCATGTGCAAATTAGTTCTAAATAAAACTCTCACTCTGCACATTTGGTAGGTACACTGCTTTTCTTTTCTTTTACTGTTTTCAAGAGAGAACGTGCTACAAACCTAAATTTGTAATTTTCTTTCTTGTTGTTAACAAATCCTGATGCAAGCTCTCTTGGGACAACAATGTTCAGACGAGGACATCCTTCCTCATCATCATCTACATCATAAAGCTTGAACATAAAGAAAAAGAAGAAATACTAAACAGTTTTAAAATCATTAACTTATACCATATCATAGCATTCCCTTCCCGATTAGAAAAACACTCCCAACAGAACAAAACAAAAGCAACAACATAAAAAAATCTACTATTTTATCCATTTTGATGAAATGAGAAGTCATTAATCCTTCTTGGATAATTGGAAAACAAATACAATGGAACCTCTTCAATTGGGAATTCACGTGGATTTTAACATCATCCTGATTTGCCGGGTTTCACGATTTCCTGGGGACCTAGGGACTTTGGTTTTCCTCATCAGTTTGGTATCTAAGCCCTTCAGTGAGTGGTAAAATGCAGAACTAAACAAACTAGTAGCCACATGACCAGGTGATCAAAACAAAGATGGCATTCATCAGAGATGTCACTGGCACTCACAGTCGATCTTCATTGGACAGAAGATAGATAAGAGACGTAATAAAGAAGGCACTCTGAATCGTTAAATCTCCTTGTGTGTCACCCTTGTGATTGGAGGGTGAAGCGGGCATTAAAAAACTATGACAGTGCACAAGTCTGCTTTTAAGCACCGCCCTGTGTCAACACCATACTGTATTGTTAGATGGACGAGCAAGGATTGGCTGGACACCTGCTTTGACACCTTCATAATGGATATATCTGGTTTTTCTGGCTTATGGTAGTGTGAACTGGCACTTGCGACATTGTGTACGTATTATGTAATGTATAACACATGTAGCACTACTGCATTTGTAAAAATCAATGCTTTACTAACCAAATTTGGATTATAACAAATGCATGTTGGAATAAATAAATATTGGGGAAATGGTTATGATAATCATTGCATGCCCACGAAAAATTGTCCCAATAAACCATGGACCTTTCCTGTTTAGAGACGTAAAATATAAAGAAAATATTCTGTTCCTTGAGATTTTGTCCTGATTGGCCGGGTTTTATGATTCTCCAGGGCCCAGATTAGAGAGATTCCACTGTACAATGCAATCTTTACCTTTTTCTTTGGAAAGTGTGGCGTCACACTGTTTGGAAGGTGTGGCGTCACACTGAAGTTCATTATTATCAGTATATGAAATTGTTCACCTCATATAGCATATCTTTCCTTTCATACAACACAGTGACACCTATTCCTTTTATCATGTTATTCTGACTGACAATAACATACAAAATGTATCAATCACGCATTGTTTTGTCTAGATTAAGTTATACAGAATTATTGATAAATTAATGATTATGCAAAATGATGTAACTATCAGGTCTATGATTCAGAGCAGGTGTATGAAAGGTTAAAATCCAATTTGGTTTATATATCTAAATTTAGATCTAGAATCTAGAAATATCTTGATTCCTTGATTCAAGTGGGATTTGGAAATTAAAAATCATAATAAAAACATAGACATTAAACAAGAGATATTCTAGATCTAGATTAGATCTAGATCTACTAAAGTGGTCTAAAGCTAGAATCTAGATCTAGATCTATCTACATAATGCAATTGATTAAAATAATTTTCTTAATTAATAATCTACAATCTATGTTTTAACATTCAACCGTTTAGATTTAGGTTTATATAGATCTAGACTAGTAGACATTTGATTCTCGATCGAGACAAGACATCAGAAATCAGATATCTCAATCTCGAGATCACACCGACCGCCGAAGCGTCCTTCGTTACCGACATGACTTACGCCTAGCTTTGCTTGTTTCGCCGGTTTAATCCTTGTGAATATTTGTATAGTCTGTTTGACCATTTTAAATTATGTTTTCTTCCTTATTTAACTCAAATACTTATACAGACATGACACTGATCGGTCATGGAATGTTAAATCCAGGCTTTGTTTACAACAAGCACCACCATGTTTATCCACCATTACAGTATTGGGCAGATGGAAATTGTCATGTCTGATTGGCTTGTATCAGGGAGCTATTTATAGGTAACTGGCTGTCTGCTCTGTATTTGCGATAAATGACAAATTTTATTGCCATTTATTTTCATTAATCCTCAACTATTGATCACTCCACTGTAACTCCATTATCTGCTCATTATATAATAATTTCCTCTTCCCCTCTTCCAACCCAGTCTCTCTTTCAACTACCTAACACCCATTGTTTCTAGATAGCACCCTCCCCCTCCCATCAAGTACATAACACCCCCTCCCTCTATCAGCACTCCTTTCTTTTTAATGCTATCTCCTTGTTTCTCTCTCCCATATCGTACCCCCCCCCGTTGTTATTGCCATCTGTTTTCCTTGCTTCTGTCTCCCACCCTTCATACCCCCCCCCATTCCGTTCATCCCCGTTCAACGTCCAACGCCTACTTCTGTCTGTCTGTCTGTCTATCTGTATGTCTGTCTCTCTCTGTCTGTCTCTCTCTCTCTCTCTCTCTCTCTCTCGCTCTCTCTCTCTCTCTCTCTCTCTCTCTCTCTCTCTCTCTCTCTCTCTCTCTCTCTCTCTCTCTCTCTCTCTCTCTCTCTCTCTCTCTCTCTCTCTCTATCTATTTTTCTCTTTCTCCCTCCCTCTCCTATGTTCACTTTGTATTGTCATTATCGAAATTACAACCATTGTCGTTATTGTCTTCATGCTAAGCGCCTATGTAGGTCTATTGCATAGTGTATCACTCTTGATCTATACAATTAATAATCAGTTTAAATAAAGCAACCAGTCAAGTTCCTCTATAAAATGCGCCCTCGCATACATACATTTTGGGGAGAGTATGCGATATTAATTTGTCGATCACTGATAGCTATTTTTTTTCTTGTTCTCTTTCTTCGTCCTATTCTTCGCTCCGACTGCCCTGTAGACAGATAGACAGACAGTCAGAAAAAGAGAGACAAAGAGATAGACAAATAGAGAGAGATAGATAGATAGATAGATAGAGATAGAGATAGAGAGAGAGAGAGAGAGAGAGAGAGAGAGAGAGAGGGAGAGAGAGAGAGAGAGAGAGAGAGGGAGGAGAGGAGAGAGAGAGGAGAGAGAGAGAGAGAGAGAGAGAGAGAGAGATAGAGAGAGAGAGAGAGAGAGAGAGATAGAGAGAGAGAGAGAGAGAGAGAGAGAGAGAGAGAGAGAGAGAGAGAGAGAGAGAGAGAGAGAGAGAGAGAGAGAGAGAGAGAGAGAGAGAGAGAGAGAGAGAGTACCAAATGTACATATAGTAGGCATATAGATGATATTTTTTTTTTAGTAGACAGATAAAGAGTTTATAAAAATTCGATAGTTAGATATTCTGACATCGTGGGCTGGTCATGAGATGATGAGAGATACATTGTACTACTGTTTAGTATCGGGTTGGTGGAATGAATTTCTCTCTTTCCATTTTTCCTTTTCCCCCTCCTTGGGTGAGCCAAGGTCTAAAGACCGGTACTTTACTTTTATTAAAGCGATTTTGTCTATAATGGAAATCAATGTGCTTCTCGTATCTTATGCTTCATTGCAACCATAATGCCTTTAAATTCTGATTAGGAATCACTACTGATTTTTTTCTATAACATTGAAGTTATTAATTTGTTTTACTTGTCCTTATCCTCTTCTTCCTCCTGTTTATCATTATCATCATCCTCATTTACATCGATTGAATCACTAATTGTTATGTAATCTGTATGTCAAAATATTTGGTGTTGTGTCAAATTTGATGAAATAAAATCCCAATTGCATGCAAATATTATTATGTACAAACAACATTTTTTGTACGTGGTTGGTTTTCATTGGTGTAAGCAGACATTGATTGCATCTCTTATATTAATTGTATGTATGTTGGAAATTATTACTTTGTAATTTATGTCTCAGATCGCTTTGTTTGACAGACATAATGAAAAAAAGTATATTGTGAATATATCTTTAATAAATAAGTAATTAATGTTTCTTTAACAACTAGAGGCATGTGGGGCTGAAATGTAGTTACAGTTTCTGCTGTGTTCAGGCGAATAGGTGGTACAGTAGGAGTTGGATAATTGCACCCTGTTTGGGAGAAGATAAGAGCATACAATAACGCATACCACGCTGTTATGGGAAGCTACCCATGTAAGTCCCGTAAGTGGGTTTGTTGATTCGGCTACTCCTGTTGGCAATTACATGATGCGACAAGACAGGTTGTGTGTAGAGACATAGCAACATGTGTAGTTTGGACGATTACATTTTTTGTCAAGCCTTTTCTTTTTGTTTTACAATTTCAATCGCAATCATTCTGTCTGTTGGTGACACGAGAGTCTGTTCTAAGGACCACACAGTAGGCTCCGGCAAGAAGCATGATGAGCGTGTATCCCTGTACAAGGTGATGACATAACAGTTTACGCCTACATACATGTACCAAAGATTTTCCCTTCTAGACTTGATTTTCACCGTCTTTCTCTATTTTTTGTCTTGCTTTTAATGTGTAGAGGGCAAATTATTTCTCAAATGCTGTCACAGTTTTGTAGTTTTGATCGTGCAATTGTGTATACCTGGTGTGCATTTATGGATATTTATTAAATAGAGCATATTTAGTCAACCGCCATCATCGTGCATTTGTGCCAACCATGCGATTATTCTGAATGCAATTATCCAGCGACTACTGTACAAATTCAACCCTTAAATAGGATACTGATCTCTCACTGGCTTTCCCTCCAAGTTGTAAGTAAATGGTGCCAATTTGCTCCTGGGCCCAGCATGTTTTTCAAATTACACGAAGGGCCAAGTGAAATTAGGCTGCAAACCGTCAACTTCATAATCTTAGGTCTCATTGCTTACAACTAGGCCATTCTCTACAAAAAATTGACCTGCTCTTATTCATTAATTTAGAGGTGCCAGTAGCTCAGTAGGTAGAACATCTGAGTACCACAGAGGAGGCCCGAATTTGATTCCCAGTCTGGGCAAATGTTTTCTTGCCCTCCTGTCGACCCAGCATTAAAATGGGTAGCTAAGTCTATTCAGACTCTGCAAAAGTAAGGGCGTAGAAACCAATGGAAAAGGACCATACTATGCCGTATGCAAAAGCTCAGGACTCCTCTCTTGGTTGTCCTACGCTCAACTCTGCGTATGAGACTTACTTTAATTTACTATTCCCTAATTTGCTCATTTTATTTTTCTCTCTCTTTGAAATTTGGCTAGTTTGAGAAAAGTAATAAAAGACAGAAATAAAACAAGTAATGCGTGGATCTTATTTATTCTCATAGATGTTCAAGTCATATTTGACACATTTTTGATAAACACCATGTTACAATTCATATTTGTAAAAATAAAAATGCATAAAATATTTTTTTCAACTTTGCTTTTCAGTCGTATGATATAAAAAGTAAAATAAATTATCAATGTGACTAACTTGTAGAGGAATTAAGTTACGAAAGAAAATCTTTGTTATATTTTTCTTGTACAAAATACTAGAAAAATGATAAATTTTTTCAGAAAATCATAGAAATCCCCACATATCACAGATAGGAAACAATCACATTTTACATTATGGAACACTTTGTAAAGAAAAAAAAGAGAAACAAAGAGAGAAAGAAGAGAGAAAAAACAGGCTTCAAATGAAACTGACCACACGTTACATAAAACCTGAATGTTTTTGTAATCTCGGTTAACATTATCTACACTATGACTTTTGGATGATCAATCAATTTCTTTCGAGCCTCAGCAAGTCTTTTAGTTTCAAAGACTTCTTCATCTGCACAAATTTTTCAGCTGCTGGAAAGAATTTTCGAACAAAGAAAATATGAATTTGATGTGTCCAAAAGTTGAATTTGCGGGTGCCTTCATCTATACGTTCCATGTCATCATCAATCACCTGTTCCTCATTGGCAATTTCACCCTCAAGGGCTGTAAAGAAATAAATGAATATGTTAAATTTTCAGAATGAAATATAAATAAAGGACAAAATAGAACAAGATGCAGTGATGAAATGTTGGTTATATAATCCGGAAGATACTTTTGAGTTGGACTTTATTTTGCTTTCTTTGTTTTTCACGTTTGCTAGACGTTCTAATCACCTTGTTTGGAAGATTTCATGAACTCAAAGGTCAACCATGTATATTTCTTACTCTAAATTTGTAAAATGATATTGACCACATAATGAAAAACAGTAGCTGGTAACGATTAAGGAATAGGTTACAAAAAAATTGTTCACTGCCTGAATCTTACCTTCTTCACTGTCAATAGGTTGGCCATCTGGGCCGATCAGAGACACAGAGCTTTGCATCAGTGCTTGCTGGTCTTCAGATCCATTGTTGGTATGTGCACTGACAAAAGAGGCACTCTTGTGCATCTCACCAGGATGATCTGAAAATTGATTTTAAAAACATTCAAACAAGAAATAAATATCCACACAAACATCGAAAGAATTAAACAAAAGAAAAACTAAGGTAAAAGGATACTGTAAGTTTATCGCTCCTTCTGGGGCATAGGTCACCAACAACCATCTTCTATTTTCTTCTGTCTTGTGCAATCTTTTCCACACTTCTCGTTGCAGGTCTCTTCTCCACGAGTTTCTTTCTTTTCGCTTGTGGGTTCCATTTCAGGGCATATCTTGTGATATTTGTTGAGTCTTTTTGCAAGGTATGCCCAAGTCACTTCCATTTTCTTTGCTTGATGTCATCCTCAATGGATTGTGGTTACCTTGTTTTCTGAAGTCTTCATTGGTGTCATTATCAGGATTTTGTGGAGGTATTTGTTGGTAAAGGTCTATAGCATCTTTATATTTCCTTTTGTATTTCGCCAATTTTCTGAGCCATATACATAAGGTAGACTTAACATTTGTGTTTTCAGCTTTGTCCTTTGTCGTATTTCCTTCAATTTTCATGGAATTTATAATTGCATGAAGAAAAAATGTAGAAACAAACGATTTTTGTTATTACATGGTGTATCATAGAAACCATAAAATAGCAGGCTTTGTCCCTGACCTTTACATGCTGTCACTTCAAAACATGAAAAATTAAGGTCTTTTTTATCCCATTGCTTCTTTCTTAGGAGTTCATGAAACTGGAATCTGTCAACAAAATTAGCTTTTTCATTCAGTTTAATGGTTTAATTTCAGGTATGTATTAATTCACTCGCTTAAGAATTGACAGCATTCCAAATATTCTCAAGATAAGGATATTGGATAGAGTTTAATGAAAGCCCTGTGCAATTCTAAAAGTATATATCGAGTATAAATAAAGCTAACATAGCTTTTGTAAGTTCAAAATCACAAATTTTAAGATTTTCTTTGTCTATGCTATGCAACATTTCGATGATTTTGTTGATATTAGCATCACAGAGAAGGGGGAAACAAATGTTTGGAAAATGACTGTTTACCACCAATGTCTTTTCTGATGATAGCTTAATATCACCTAATGCTTCAACAATTTTTGAGATCTTATATTAACTTGATTGTTTATCTTGTCACATACCATGCCTAGAGCTTCCATGTTGACTGGATTTTGCTGTGAGGACCTCATTCTGAGGCAAGTTTGCTCCAGATTGTTGCTGAAAGTGTATAGATAGTTTGTAAATTATCAAGTAAATCAGGTAAAATAGTATGATAGCAAACAAAAGCACTTGTTCCTTTCATAATTCAAGGCATGAAGTGTAAGAAGTACATGTATTATTACTACTATGATTTTGTTGTTGTTGCTATTTATAAATATAATTATTTCAGGACAGAAATTAGTTCATACATTATCCAAAAATAAAACAAAAAAGCTATACAGTATAAAGTGGGATATTGCAAGTGCGTTTTAATATTCAAATAGTAACTAAATGAAACAAAGTCAAACTAACCTCTCCTGCCTTGGTAGAATCTTCTCCTCCGGTCTTATTGGTAAGGGCAACAGAAGACGCATTTCTGACAGGTGACTGAGGGCCAGGGCTAGCACTAGCTTGGAAGGGAGTTTGTTGCCCAACCGATTCAGCACCCTCATCAACTTGCCCCTTCATGAACGGAAAAGATATAGGAAAAGTTATGCCTATAATATTTGAATTATATACGTGTTTATTTTTGTGTATATACGTAGGTTGTATAGTTAATGGGATACTACCTCCGTATCAGTATAGTTTCCTATTTTCAGCTAACTTAGCAACATGAAAAGAAGTAACTAAATATGTGAGAAATGAGAGCTATATAAATCGTGACGATATCAACCATCACAATCAGTTTTAATGCTTGATATTTACATGTCCTTATAGATTAGTTTATAAAATACAATGGAAAAAGAATAAAATTACGTTATCTATTTTGCATGTAGAAAATTTGTATACTTCTATGTCATGAAATGAATAGATGTAGGCATCAATCTCAGACAAAAAGACCAAAAAATCAGTTAGGCAATAGTTTTACGAGCTACAAATTTGACCATTGAGCAGTATTTTCTATACTTGACATTGAGATCAATGAAACATAGCTATTGTGTTCTTTTAATCATGGTTTACTGGTCCTGAATTTTCTTAGCCTTTTATTCAATGTGATTACATTAAATCTCAGCTTATCTTCAAACTTTCTTACTTGACTCGTCACACGAGAGGAGAAGCTGCCACTGAATACATGCTGGGATCATGAGTCATAACAGTGCTTGGTCTTGGGGTTGTGGGATCCTTCACAACACTCTCAGTCACAAACGACTCTGCACAGCCTACCAAAGCTTCAAAGAACTCCAAGAATGTCATCTAAAACAAGGATGATAATAATAATAATAATAAAAATATTAATAATAACAGTAATCAAAATAATAATAATAATAATAATAATAATAATAATAATAATAATAATAATAATAATAATAATAATAATAATAATAATAATAATAATAATAATAATAATAAAATAACAATAATATTAATAATAAAAATAATAATGATGATAATGATAAGAATGATAATGATAATAATAATAGTAATAGTAGTAATAGTAGTAGTAATAATAATAATAATAATAATAATGATAATAATAATAATAATGATGATAACAGTAATAACGATGATAATAATAATAATAATAATAATAATAATAATAATAATAATAATAATAATAATAATAATAATAATAATAATAATAATAATAATAATAATAATAATATTATTATTATTATTATTAAGAATATTTATAATAATTTTAAAAGTGTTGTTGTTTTTTTTAAATAAAAAGATAAATAATAATGATAAGAACTAAGGATGAATTTGTTGAGTGCCTCTCATTGACCAAACTGCTAGATGGCGCTTTGAAAAAATATTTCATGCTTCTATATTAATACATTCATGTACTAAAAGAGCAATGGTATTGTAATAATGCTTATAGAAGGAAAGCGAATAACAAGTGTCTTAAAGTGAACGGTTGTAATTTATTTCTATTTGCTGCATGACAACTTTATCTCAACATGTGTAGGCTTAAGCATTTCGTCATGTTATTTATGAATTTTCCTATCCCTTTTTCATTCATAAGCAATGGGCTGTGGATAAGTAGATGCCCAAAAGGCTCTATAACAATAGAATGAATTATTTAAAGATGGTGGGCAAAGGTAACAACAGATACCAACTACTCCACCTATGTCAATGACAACAGCAACATCAACGATAACAACCGAAACAACACCATAGAAATTCCCAAAGACAAGAAGAGCCACGCAGTCTATCCAAGATTTTATTGCTGCTATAGTTTTGTTTTGGTTTTTCAAAGTGCATTAAATACTTTTTATTACATTTACTTCTTGGTTGTTTTCTAAAGAAAGATGAAACATCACAGTTTTGCTTTGCATTTGTCTTTATGTGGTTTGATGCTTTGCAAACATGTTATTTTGTCTGTCAGTTCTAACAAATCATACGAATAGACAAAAAATGACAATTGGAGTTGGTAGAATACATTACTTACTTCAAGCTCAAGATTGTAACAGCCTTCACCATCACTCACATTGGGGTTGTCAGAGCTGAGAATCTCAATGATCTTGGATGGTGTCAGATCTTGATTTATCAGTCCCAAATCCTGTATTCAAATGATATGTTAATTTCTTTTGGTCTTCACATAATGACTATAATATACAAGTACAAGCCTTTTATATAATAGAACAAAGCGATCAATATTTTGTAGGGCTTGCCAAAAATTGAATGAACATTTTTTCTCTAACTTAAAGGAAACATACTTAAGGGGGATATGCGGGACCTGGAATATGCCATTTGGGGTAAAAATATCAAAATCGAGGTTATGGAATTTCTTTCTAGTTCCACTACTTAGCTTTACTTACAAACCACCGCCAAGTCTGAATTCCCAGTCTTTCTGTGAAAAAATAGTCTTTGAAGACGACAACCGTCACCAGCTTGGTGACAAATTATCATATTTTGCCTTATTTTGAGACCCTCATAAAGCCCTAACCCCTCAAATGAAATAGGAACGTCCTATTCATTTACACACCTCTGCATATGCACTGTGCTATTCATATTGAGACTACATGGTCAGCGACAAAAGTATTATTTTGCTATAGTACAATAATATTGTATTGAGAACTGCTAGCCAAAGCCCACAGTTCCATATATGGGCAAAGGTTACACTCAAATGCCACAAACATCTGGGCGAACAGTCGCGATATCTCTCCCTCTCACTCAGAAGCTGGCCCAGTCAACAAAATCAACACCACTTTGCGCGATCAAGCGTGTTGCTTCTCACGAGTGACGCAGGCGGTCCCCCAATTGGGTCATCGTGAATGTTTCATTCTCTCTTCAATGATCATAATATTTGATTACAGAATATATTCATTCTATTCTATACATCATTTTTATTATCATTTGATGCATGTCGTTTGATATCATGAGTAAAAAAACCTCTTGTGAGCCGAAAGTTGTGTGAAATGTGTGTTTTTGTATGCTTTGAGTCTTGTGAAATTTCAATTGCGTTTTTCTCAAAACATATTTTTTTTTTTACTACATTTTCGCTGTTTGACCTTATTTGTACACATTTTGTCATGAAATTTCACATGTCGATAGCCGTTTACTGTCAAACAAACTTTCAAAAAAACATTTTCCGAAAAATGTATACTTTTTGCAAAAATATTTTTGTTCATAATTATTTTGTATATGTAAACTAAAAAAATAATAAAAACATTAATAAAACTGAAAGTCTGATTCGTAAAAAGAATTTGATAGTCATTACCTTGAACAACTTGTATGTGAAGTTTGGAGCGATTTGGTCATTAAGTTTTTCTAAATAGCTATGTAAAATAACGTGTAAACAACAAACATAACAATTCAAGATGACGGTCGTTTCCATGACAACCAAGTAAACAACACCATATAAGTTCATGTTTCAATACATTGATTGCATATATGCATAATTTACACCCAAAAAATCAAAAGTAAAACATATAGTTTCAGAACCAGCATATCCCCTTAAGACAAAGCTACGCACATTCTTTTACTTACAAACCACCGCCAAGTCTGAATTCCCAGTCTTTCTGTGAAAAAAAAGTCTTTGAAGACGACAACCGTCACCAGCTTGGTGACAAATTATCATATTTTGCCTTATTTTGAGACCCTCACAAAGCCCTAACCCCTCAAATGAAAAAGAATTTGATAGTCATTACCTTGAACAACTTGTATGTGAAGTTTGGAGCGATTTGGTCATTAAGTTTTTCTAAATAGCTATGTAAAATAACGTGTAAACAACAAACATAACAATTCAAGATGGCGGTCGTTTCCATGACAACCAAGTAAACAACACCATATAAGTTCATGTTTCAATACATTGATTGCATATATGCATAATTTACAGCCAAAAAATCAAAAGTAAAACATATAGTTTCAGAACCAGCATATCCCCCTTAAGACAGAGCTACGCACATTCTTTTGCTTTAAATTTACAGAATCAAAGACAAATTTACCTTCATCAGAAACATAAAATCTCTCATTTTGAGCGAAGGTTCTTTGGGTAGATGCTAGTAAGAGAAGAAAAGAAAATATTGTTCCTTTTAAACATACTAAAAGTGATACGATGAGCATGAACATGTTTCTATTTATAACCTTGGATAAAGCAAAGCATTTTGTATCACAAATGTTACATCTACTAACGTGATTTTTCAATTTTTCAACATTATAAATTCATTTTAACTCATTTAATTCACCATAAATGTCTAAGATGAGCTACATGAATTTTTGAATATGTATTTGTGAAGTAAGGATGTTTGAATGAAGAATATCTCATGATTTATACTTAGGAAGTTACATATCATTATACGCATGGAATGATATTTTTAAAAATGCACTCGATTCTCTTCTCACCTTCCGTGGCTTGCTGACACCTTGAAATATTTCATAGGTTTGATCCATGTGAACAAGGGCATTTGTTGCTCTGCGAGTCTCACAATAAATAGGACCTGTCAAAAAGAAAAACTTGACTAAATGAATGGTTTTCCCCATTGAAGAGATTAAAAGACAATGGAAAGTTGAGGAAGGCATTTTTACCACGAATCGGACGAATCTCGTTTATTGCACTACTGGATGGAGCAGTTCATTCCCTTGACATTGATACTATAACAAAGGCTCAATATCTGTTCTTTCATTGTATACGATTTTTTTAGAAATAACCCTCAACACATCGGGTAGTGCCATAAAAGCCGGAAATTTTGTTTAAAGTATAACAAGTTGGTACTCATCTTAATCACCTCAAAGTACTCTTTGCGAAACATATGTTTTGAGGAATTATTGTCAATATTAGCTAAGATCGGCGAATATTACAGGAAACATGCTGTGCACCTGTTATAGGAAAGATCCCATCTCGACATGAGTATAAGGGACCTGGAGCAGTTGAAATAGGGTCGACATGAAGTATTTGACAGCCTCTCAAGATTGTATGATGTTTCAAAGTATTATATTATTCCTTTATAGGTTTATATGCCAAAAAACATTCAAACAATGGAAAAAAAATTGTTAAATGCGATTTTCTCAAAATGTTACTTTTTGATAGTGATATGCTATCTACTTTTTTATTTATTGTCTGATTTCCCCAAATTTGGTATATAACATTTTCAACGCAAAACAAAATTTCAGCCAGTAACGATTTTTGATATCTCTTCAAATTTTTGCAAAAAGGAATTTTTTTTGTGATTAAATTTGTAAAAAAAGGGAAAGGTTGCTAATTGCATTTTCAAAAATTCATAAAATCAAAACCGTTTATTTCATCCAAAAAAAAAGCTACTGGTTGCAGCTAGATATTAAAATGAAATAACGTGTGTGTGAAGTTATAGCCAAATTTTTTGACAACTGAAAAAAGCCTATTTGAAATGAAGTTGTACGTATTTTCGCAATGAAAATCCAAGATAGTGACGTTCCCATGGCAACCATATGATATTTTAAAAAAATTAATGTTTTTTTCAGCTTATTTAGATATTCTGAGTACAAAGGTATTGGTTAAAGTTGTCTATTTCAAATAATTTAAAAAAACATGTTCAGGACCCCTCCCCCCCCCCTTAAATAAAAATAATTCACTTACTTTTGATAGCACAAGCATTTCTGAGAATCTTTTCTGTCATCAAACGAGAAAAGCAATATTCTAGTATTGGACTCTTTAGCCTGAAAGGAAAACGAACAAAGCTCAAATAATTTTGAGAACACCAAACATGTTAACCAAAAAATAAATGGCAATGCTTTATGGTGATTGATATATTTTTCCCTTATTATTGTTGTGATTTGAATAGCATTCCTCATTTCCATATTTCTGCAATATGCCACAATCTGATGTTAGGAGTAGGACAATCAAAATCATAACATATTTTCTCTTCAAAAAAGCATACATAATATAGAAATTAGCATTAAAGCATTCAGTCAAACACATGTTTATGTACACTTCACACTGTTTTCAGTTCTTTATAACAAAACAAAAAGTGGGGTGGGATGTAATGTCACTTGTTGGAAGCCTTATTAATCTTCAAGAATTTGTTTTGATAACAGTCAACATGAAACTCACCCATCCTCAGCATAATCTTGTTTGTAAACCAAGTGGGCCAAAATCACCAAGTAATTTACAAACTGCCGCTGTAGAATTTTTTCATAAGGGTTGTGTAATTCATAGCTGGACTTTCGATAATCTGTGTACAAGGGAAAATATTGATTTTTAGAGTCACCTGAATGTTTTATAGTCAAAGTTATGAAATACAGACACAGTAACGTTAACGAATGGCTTTTTATTTTTATTAACATATATCAAGGGGGAAATTTATGTACCTTAATGTTAACACTCTAATTTTCCTGAACTCTTGTGAAATGAATATTTGTTACTGTTTATATTCTTTTGAGACACCTCTAACATCTTCCACCACATGTTTATCTTTCTTAGTTGTCTGTTACATCAAGTGACACAAACTTCCTTAGAGTACTACACAGATCTTGATGAGTATACACTGAGGATATACTGGTTAAGAAATCAAATAAAAACATGCAGGCAAAAGAGATTAACATCACAAAAAGTAAAACATTCAACTCACTGGATCCAATGACTCTGTCCATTTCTGTCAGCATCTGGCTGCCATGATGGAGGCGAATATCTTTGAGAAATCTCCAGAACTGAAGCTTGTTCATGATAAAAGTGTTGTCAGGGCTTTCTTCATACCCAATTGTACTGTAAAAGGTGTAAATCCGCCTCAGGAAACTCACATGGCGTGTGATGGCATAAATGACCTAAATAGTATAGAACAGAAGGAAAAACTTGACAAACAATTCAAATCCATTTGCAAAGTAAGACAGATGAAACTTTCTTAAAAGAGAAGTCTTGAGGCAGATGGAAAGGAAATACATACATACAATTTATCTGACAAGAAGAGATTCACAATTCTATTTCAATCAAGAAAGTGAAAGAAAATAAATAAATTCATGTCTATAAATGTAACATTTGTGTCTCATTCGTAAAATAAAGCTTGTGAAAGGGACTTTTCATGGAAGAGCATTCGTCAAATTCTGCCCCCCCCCTTGAACATGATAATGATATTGATGGTTCAGATAAATAACTTTTGAATGTAGTCATTGGTCTTCAAATTACTATGCTTTTAAAGTATTATTAAGGAAAGGAGTGAAATAAAGTAACAATTTATTTGATTCCATGAAAGCTTCCCTGTCCACCATATGCAGTAATCTCAGGGTGAACTAAGAGGAAACAGCAAGATGAAAGATAAGTGAAAGAGTGTAAGGAAAGAAGCAGGATCTACCAGCAACACCCACATAGTAACAAAAACCCAGTAGGAAGTGAAATTGTTAGAAGAGGAAATGGCACCAAGACTAGAGACAGATTACATAACAGAGACATTATTCTTCAAGCAAGCACCTCTCACCTGACTGACTTCATGCTCACAGTCATCAGGAGGAAGAGTTGCGAGCAATGAGTTGATTTCAAGCTGAAAACTGGGGCTTATGGTGTTTTTACTTTCATTGGAATGCACTGAAACATTGTCTGCAAAACATGAACATTGTCCAAATGAATAACGTTTTGCATTTTGCTCGAAATGCATTGAAATTTGACAAACTATTTAGATTTTTAAAAGGGATAGAAACACTCAATTCTCAATTTTGAAATATTTGAAAAACAGAAATATGACATAAAGAAAAAAGCTACTCATGCATATCCTTTTACTGTTTTCTCTGTGTTATTCAAAGAAGTCTTACTCAAAAATGAAAATACGACAGACAGACCATCACTGATGAAAGTTAACATTCTATTATTGAAAAAGAAACTTCCTACAGTTTATAATGCAATTGGAACTAAATGTGTCTTAAAACATAAAAAAAAGAAATCAGAAAATTATTTTAACCAATGATTCAGTCTTTCTTCTTAAAAATCAATAATAACAAAAAAAAAGAATTTAATAAATCATTATTCAATCATGCAGGCATATCATTGCATTCTGAAAATTACAAAATTATGTACCCATTGGCAGAGGGGTGCGAGTTCTTATTTGAGACATATCAGGTGAAGATTTTCCATCCATTGTGAAATCTGGATATTCCACAATATGGTCCTTTTCGAATAGTCCCTCATAAATGCGGCCATTTTTAAAAGTAAACTTTCCCTGGGGATGAATATATTTAATCTTTTCTTAAAACATAGATATAAAGAGTTTATTTATGGTATTTCAAAGGTAGGATGAATGAATGATTTATTTTTCATTGCATGACCACACTATTGCGGATGGAAATGTTATATATACATGTGAACAAATTTAAATAGGTTAAAGGTGAAAATGACTTAAACCTCCTACTGCTTTGGCTACGCATATAACAATACATGATAAAGGCAGTTTAATAATCTTTAGTGCAATTATCATTCAGTTTAAGATGCTGGAGACGATAGGAAGAGATTTCTAAAACAATTTCTTAGGTGCTCAGTACACAAGATAGACTTTCAGTTTCAGCCTTAGACCTCTTTGAACAATTTTTACATTTAACCGCATAGGATGAGAGGTAAAATGCTACAAGTGATTGAAGAGAAACAAAAGACTCTAAAAAAAACATAATTAACAAAGAAAGGAAAAATTAGTTAATTTTGTCAAATGCACATACCGGCCCATGTTTCATGTTGTCTTTCCACATGCCTTCATACTTTGCTCCATTAGCATAGTAGAAAACACCTCGTCCATGACGCATACCATTTACAAGCTCTCCATCATACATGTTACGCAATGGATATTGTGACTTGAACTCGGCGCAGAAGCCAAATATGCTGACCCAAGCCATGCTGTTTAAGATATAAGAACAACGATTAAATGTACTTTGTTTTATGTAAAATCTCTTTTGTCCATTTTCTTCCCTTAAAATAGCGGTTATTTGTTTCCGTTTAATTTATCTCTGGACATTGACCCAGAAAATAAACAATGGTTCATAGTCACACTTTTATATAAAATCTGTGTCCAAACACATTTAATCCTTGTTTTGGTGACTTCATGGGATCAATAAAATAAACAATGTTGAAAATATAATTTTACAGTTGAGATTAAAATAAGAATACATTCCTCATAACAGCAATTAAATACTGCTGGAAAGTTACATCTCTACTTTTTTATTTATAACATTGAGCCATCATATTCAAATATATATAAAGACATTAAAAAGGGTTTTTCTTTCTTAATTGCTCTTGTAGTCACAGACATGATATTTTTACATCCTCGTACCTCTTTCTTCGGCAATGAAAGAATTTATTTGCCCCCCTCCTACAGAATCAAGTCCATAAAGACATCGCTAGCTCTATCAGCTAAAATATGATATTACAGTGTCTGGATTATTGATTTACAAATTCACAATATATATTTTATTTTTTACCTGAATTCCATTTTCCCATTGACCAGCATAAACTTGATCTCTGTCTAGCCATTTCATTGTTCCTTCACCATGACGAACATTGTTAAACCACATGCCATGATAAATATTACCAGATGGATACTGTCTTGTGCCCCATCCATGCTTTATGCCATTGACCCAGTCGCCATCAAAATAGGATTTTCCTTCAGAATCATAATCCATTCGCCCCTATCAGATAACATAATTTAGAGAGCAAACATAAGTGGGCTCATAAAAAAATGGTTACAATGTTCATTTTAAGCATTTATTCACAAAAATTCAATCACATATAATAGAAGATGAAGAAAAGAAATAGTTTTTGAACTTGAACGATAACTTTTAGTCATCTACCTGCTATGATGTTTCCATATATATTTAAAAAAGTTAACATTTCAACACAGACAGATCATTTTTGAATTTTAGAATCAATATAATAGAAGATGAAATTATATCTTGATTTCAAAATTTATCATGTTGGTTCTGCATATGATGTTTCCACATATATTTATTTCAAGTTAACATTTCAACCAGACAGATCATTTTTGTAATTTTAGAAGGAAATTATATCTTGATTTCAAAATTTATCATGTTGGTTCTGCATACCTTGTTAAACACATACATAGAAGTGAATAAAGGGAAATGTTCCGAAGTCATTTTCTTGTGTGTATATAAGCATTTGTTCAACGCATACATAGAAACAGGGCCTTACTGTAAAGCAAGAAGATATTACATTTTAGATCAGTCATAATAACAAACCTTTCCATGTTTCTGGCCCATATTCCAATCTCCAGAATAAGAAACAGAATTGTTGGCACTGATGAAAGTTCCGAACCCATGGCGTTTTCCATTCACTACATCCCCTACATAGGTACTGAAAAAAAACAACAACAAATAACAGCAAAAGATAAGAATGAACAACATTGAAAACAGGTCTTGAAATGAACAAGTTTTTGTTAAGAGACTACAATTAAAAATATACTCCAAGAAGGAATAAATATAAACATTCTGGTAAAATAAATGATGGATACAGATTTTATTTAACAAACTTCAAAAATTTGTGTTGAAGCATTTAGATACATTACCTTTTGTCCGGCCAGGTGTAAGCTCCTTTTCCAGTGACTTGGTTTTTCAAGAAGTCTCCCTGAGTAGAAGAAAAGGCATAAATAGTTTTTATTTCTATCATTAAAAATTACCTGTAATTATGTGTTTTCTTTCAAACAAAATATTTCATTAAATGTGACAGAAATAATTGACAGAGAATGCATACCTCATATTGGACACCATCTGCCCAAATGTAGACACCTTTACCATGCATACATCCTTCAGAGAACATGCCCTGAGAAAGACATGTCAAAATAATGTTGAATCAAATATTTCACATTTGTTACTCAGTGATACAGAAGTGTGTAGATGTTTTGCTAGAACTTTGGATCATGTCAATTCAACAAAATCATAAGGTATCTTTTGTGTTTGTCAATACAATTTATATGGTTATTTGATGTAATTATTTTCTTATTATTTTCTTTATGTAAGACTTATTTTGTGATTTCAATCTTTACAAAACAAAATAAAAACAAGAGATGTTGCCAACCCTATCCATTTTGTTAATTGATGATACATAATGAAGTTACATTTACCTGTATTACTTTCTTTTTTTTTTACATTTACTATAACAAGTTGCATTGAAAGAACTTTTTTTCTCTTTCCTTTACAAACCTGATAGAAATGTCCACCAGTAAAGTTAGCTTCACCTTCTCCTTCATAGAGCCCTTTCACTCTTTCACCCTCGTACCTTGAATAAAATTAGAATTTGATTGTTAACAAGCTTTGTCACAACATTCAATGATCAATATAAGCAGAATGAATGAAATTGATATTGGAGAGTTGAATTGCATATTAATGAAGAATAAATAAGATTAGCCTAGGTAGCTTTAATCTTGAGACTGTCAAACTAAATAATGATTTGTAAATTAAGAGTCTCCGACTTAAATCTGCTGGTTTTAAATAAAGAGTTTATGTGGTTTTCTTTACCATGTAATTGTAAAATTCTTTCTACTTGGTAGAGTGGTAAGATAAACGCATTTTCTCTTTGTAAACAGCCATTGCCATATTCGTATTCAAATTGAGGCCTGAGATACAATTTTCTGCATTTTGCTGCAAAATTAATGTGATATCAGTTTGAGGGTTCTGTTTTGGAGTGCTCAGATTACATTTGCCTGATTACCTGTCACAGTTACATTACTCTATTTCACAATATCATCTACAGAGACAGTCTCTGTTTTTATTTATTATAACATTATGTTAACATGATATCAGATAGCTTCAAATGCCACTAAAATAGTATTTCCAATATAAATACATGTAACTCATCAGTTTCAATTGGATTTTCTGATGGTAATCAATGACTCAGGATTTCCCATCAATAATATACTGATCTAAAAAGAAATAAAACCTTTGGCTACTATTGCTTTAAAAAAAAAGAGGTAATTGACACCATAATGAATTATATATGTACTAATGATATTTTATATGACCATAGAGAGATAAAAAATAGAAGGAAACATTAATTAACATAATCAATTTAAGAAAAGACATAAAAGGGGGTGAAAATTGTTTTCTTTATTTATTTATTTCTTTATCAGTTCCCATTCTACATTTCTGTGTATGGGTTCAGATGCTCGAGATGATCTTTCTCCAGGATGCCCTGTCCAGACATTTTCTGTTTCCTACCAAAAAAACTTAAATTTCTATGCTTCAATGCCTCTTTCATATCTTCTTCCCACTTTCTCTGAGGTCTGCTTTTGGTCTTTTACCTTGGGCTTTAGCACTGTATACTGATTTAGCTATTCTATTGTCATTCATTCTGTTTACGTGCCCAAACCATCTCAATTGATTTGTTTCTATCTTAGTTTTTATGCCATCTGCTTTGGTTTGATCTCTTATTGTTGTGTTTCTGATTTTTTCTCTTTTAGTTTTCCCTACTGCTTTTCTTAGATATTTCATTTCAGCTGCCTGTACTCTACTGTATTCTCTACTGTCTAAAGTCCAAGTTTCACTACCATAGAGGAAAGTAGGACAATAAACTGTATTGTATATTGCCATTTTGGTTTTTGTTGACAATTCTTGCTTGCCTACAAATGTCTTTCCTAGATGGTTATATATTGCACTTGCCTTTTTGATTATCTGGCTGATTTCTTCTCTTAGTTTTCCATCTGAGTTAATCTACTCCTAGGTAATTGTAGCTTTGAACTTGTCCTAAATTTTCCTTGGCCAATTTAAGATTTTGTGTTTTAGCTTCCCTAGTTACTAGCATTGTTTTGGTTTTCTTTGCATTTACTCTCATTCCTCTTTTATGTAATGCATTGTTCAGAATGTTGATATTCGACTGGAGGTCACTTTCTGATTTTCCAAACAGAACTAAATCATCGGCAAATGAAAGCATTGATACATTTACTGGTTTGAACTTCCACATACCTACATTCATTTTCTTCATTTTTGAGGATGCCTTTGCGACTGAATCCACAAATGTGATAAACAAAAGAGGACTGAGGGTACAACCATGTCTTACTCCTATATCTACATCAAATTCTGCAGATATGTTTCCAGCTACTCTCACTGCACATGTTGGTTTATTGTAAAAACTTTTAATGGCTTCTATTAAATTTTGCTCTACATTGTGTTCTTTTAAGGAATGCCATAGTTCGTCCCTCCTCACAGTGTCAAATGCCTTTTCTAAATCAATAAAACACAGTTGCAAGTCAATATTTCTCTCAAGGAATTTTTCTATTATTTGTCTAATTGTAAATATGTGGTCTTGTTCACTTCTTTCTGGTCTAAATCCACTCTGATGTTCTTCAATCTGATCCTCTACTCTTTTCCTTAGTCTCATTTCCAGCATCCAGGCATATACTTTTCCTGGAATGCTAAGTAGTGATATCCTCTCATTCCATAGTTTCCTTTCTTATGTATTGCATTCCATAGTTTGATCCATTTCATTTGCATGTAGTAGTTTGTCTGCCCCTCTGGTTTTTAATCATTTCCATAAATTTGATCTGCTCCTGTGGACTTCCATGCTTGTTGGCATATTGTATGTAGTAGTTTGTCTGCCCCTCTCCCTTGGTTTTTAATCATTTCTTGATAAATTTGATCTGCTCCTGGGGCTTTTCCTAATTTCACTTTTCTTATAGCTATTTAGATATCTACATCTTTAGCTGTTTTCTCTGGATTACTTGTTATTCTTACTAATTGATCTTTACTCCTTGTTTCATACGTTCTGGAGGGATTATGTAATTGGTGAAAATACTTTCTCCATGTCTCCATGATTTCACTGTCTTCTTTCATTATTTTTCCTTAGGCGTTCTTAATTTGTCGTATTGGGCATGCTTTGGTCTTTCTCATGCTCTTCATTGCCCCCAGAACAGCTTTTGACTTCCTTGATAGCTTTGTTAAAGTCTTTGACCAAACTCTTTGTTTGCAAGTATTTCTTCCAGACATCCTTCTTTTCTTTGATCTTTGTATTGACATTCTCATTCCATCATGCTGTTGTTTTCCTATCTCCCTTAATTTGTTTCCTACCACAGACCTCTTCAGTACAACTGAGGACTGTTTCTTTATACATCTGCCACTTTTCTTCTATTGTGCTCTATCATTCAGATCCATCTGTCTTTCAGTGATAAATCTTTTTATCCTAGATTGGTAAACCTGTTTTACTCCTGGTTTATTTAGTTTCTCTATTTTGAGTTTAGTAGCTTTCTTCTCTTTCCTTTTCTGTTTGTTTTCTTCAGTCAGTAATCTCATTTTGGCAATCACTAAGTGATGATCACTAAATATTACTGCTCCTCTGTTTACTCTTGCATCCAATGTACTGTAAAAAGGGAGCTGCTAACTATTATGTAGTCTATCATTGACTTTTCACAACTGTTTTCATTTACTCTTGCATATAATACTGAAGTGATTTTTTTGCTTTTGAGTCTAGATTTTTGCTTTTAGTATGTACATGAGTAACTGTCAAAATACAGTCATCGTAGATCATTGAAAAGTTTGTAGCGTCCTTGATTGCCAGAGAAATGGCCGCCATCTTGGATTTTGACTCAATTTTCAAAATCTATATCCTCCCTTAGTTTTGAATAAAATCACTCCAAACCTGTGTAGAGCATCTTTTCCATTCAATATCTGAAGAATAACGTCGAGTTTTTACGATATTTTGGATAGTTTTTTTTAATGAATTTTCATCGTGAATGTACAAAAACGGCGTATTTATTTATTTTTAAATAATTCCCAAAAAGTTTACAATATATAAAAAAAAACGACGTCATTCTATTAACATTGACAAGAGGAACTTGTGTGCCAAATATAATACAAATCGTTTGATGAATGACGGAGGAGATAGTATTTTAGTGTGGAAAAACTACATTTTTTGAGTAAAATGCGACTAAAAAAAATCAACAGAAATTAACACAAAACAAACGCTTCAGACAGGTTTCCCTTGTTGTAGCAGCCCCTTTACTCTTTCAACGGTCTCTGACATTGTTACTTATGTAAATAGGATTATAAATCTAGGTTTAGATGTGCATTGTTGTGAAAACAGACGTCGCATGACCAGCTTTTTGTTTTTTTCCTCTATATCCTACACACTGACGCGCAACGCCTCTTATATCACACAGCGATGGGAGACGCGTACATCGGTGTCGGAAAAATGAGGTTAAATCGTGTGTTACCACATTTGGCGATTAATCACCAATATACGGATTTTTACTGCCATTTTCTCAATCAGTGTTAGGGTAATTTAAGTCAATATTTTGATTGTTTTTACCTACAAAATATTTTGTAAAAAAACATTATACGTCATATGGACATTTTTCTGCCATGAACATGTAGATAAATGACTGTTCTACCCGAATATGCAAAGAACAGAAAATCAACCTTTGGGTCCAAAACTCGTCAGTCCAGATAAGCTATTAATAATTTGATTTCTCGTCCTTTTGGTTTAATGTTTACCTCTAATAGCCGTGGGATTATAAATTTCCAACTTTCTAGTATCTTTTCATGCCTTTTATGCAGTAGGAGGCCTACTCCTGCTCTAGCTCTATCTTTGGCATCTACTCCTAAGAAGATTAAAATATAATTCGGTCCTACATTTTCTATTCCTTGTCCTTTTTTCTTTGTTTCTGTAATGGCCAAAATATCTACTTTGAATTTTTCCATTTCTTCAATTAATTCTAACTCTTTTCCATCTATTGCCCTAACATTCCATGTTCCAAAAATCACAGCCCATTTTCGTTTCCAAGTTCATCTTCGAAAGATCAAGCCGGTTATATTACTTTTATGTCTCTGAATCAGGTTGTTTTGGATAGGCAGGGGATTAGCCCACTGTACCCTAGGTAGATGGTAGGGCTGCCACCTTGAGGCCCCCTACCAGGCCTTGTTATTTTATATCAGGGTTAACTGCCTTAGCCTTTAGTCACTCAAGACCAGCATACAAGGCAGCAGGTTGTTATTTTCTGTCAAGGTTAACGCCCTCACCCCTTAGACATTCAAGACCAGCCTGCAAGGCAGCATGTTGTTATTTCCTGTCAGGGTTAACTCCCTTAGCCTTTGGTCAGCCAAGATCTGCCTGCAAGGCAGCAGGAGACTCGTGGATGGCGGGATCATCTACTCCCCATACTGGTGCGTACCTGTCCTCTGCCTGGAAGCTTATTTTCTTTGCCTATAAAATGTATTATATCAGTACAAGTTTAGATCTAGATCTAATTTTAAAAATCAGGCAAATGGGGTTCATGGACAAATAAACTATTATATTAGGCCTAACTCACTTTTCAACGATGAGCTCTGATAGGGCCGGTTCGTCATAGGTTGGTTCAGGTGTTGGTTCTCTTGGAGGATTTTCTGGAGCCTTTTCAGAGGCAGCTGTTTCATCTGATGGAGTTTCATTAACTTCAGTCGCCGGAGTTTCAATTTTATCGACGGCATCCTCTCCTTTCTTTCCGCTTTTCTTCTCAGATTTCTTTTTCTCTTCGACGCCATGTTTGACAACAGGTATAAACAAACGAAGGTCAGCAGTAAAGGTTAGTCTCGTCATAGCAAAGATAAACCGAAATAAATATTACACATTTTAGAGTAAAAGACAAGATTATGTTGTAGTTGATATAAAATAATTTTAAAACTTCAAATTAATGGCAAACAAATTAATAAATGAGCAAAAATTATAATTTTTGTTGAGTAAAAGCGTTAGAATGTAAAATCAAATGTGCATGTTAAAAGCCAGTTATGAAAGACAACAGCAACGTAGGCGGCTCAACGTACGAGGAAGAGAGTAGAGATAGAAAACTGCATAGTGCGAAACTCAAACCGAAAACAACAAATATTCAACATTAAACAGCAACTTTTGACTGTGTCGATAGATCTAGTTCGTAGCTTTAGATCATTTGCTAACACAGTTTTGAATTGTTGATTCAATTAATATGTAGATCTAGACCATAGTGATATTAGATCAAGATCTACGCCGCTGACTTTCATGACGACGTGAAATTATTAAAATTAAATAAAAAGATGATGAGAGTTACATCGACTTGATAATTAGATCTATAATACAGGACAGTGAGTTCAGAACTTCAACCACATCAAAGTCTTAAGTTATGCTTATTGGCCTAGATTTAGATCTAGATCAAGGGGGAAAACAAGTTTTATCCTTTCAGAGAATCAAGATTCTTGATCTAGACTACTTTAAAAATTATGTTTAAGAAATCGAGATCATCAAAAGTTACTCAAAATGGCAGCCGTGAATCCATGGACAGTCAGCTGGTAATTACGAATAGTTATAAGTTATGATTTATAATTTTCTTAATTATAGATCTAGATCTATCTAATATGTAATTAGTTTATTGCCAACTTCTGCAAAACTGGTTTTATATATAACTTTTTGTTGAACACTCATCTCACCACGTTATTGATGAAAGTAGGGTACTAGACTACTTTAACTTTAAGAATTGATGTCCAGTTCGTTAAATATATATTTTTATATATTATTATTATATTAGTATTAAGATTAATAATTAATTTTGATAAATTTGCATCATTATACCATTCTCTATTTTATGACTCCTATAAATAGGCCTGGGCGTTACTCGATACAAACGAATACAAGTCTATATTGGCACTTTATTCGAATCTGACCATAGTCTCAATACCAACCTAGGCTGTAAAAAGTGTAGCTGCTTTGATGTGATCAGACTGAGAGTGAGAGACAATACCTCTGTACAGGTGGAGGATAGAGGAGGGTTGAAATCGTCTTTCGCTGTTGACATCTCTCGCTCCCTCAGCCTTTTGCAAGCCTGCTTCCTTACCGACCCCCATTTCCCATTACACCCATTGCAGCACCCCCATTCCTTTTGGGCATGTATTTAACTAACTATCCCACCCTTTCCTTCAACCACGGTGACAACAGTTTATAAACAAAATATGGTACAACAGTCTCTCACTGTGTCTTCTCTTATAAAATCGCAATGCTTCAATCAGCAAGGGACATGGAGGTCATAAGCCCTTACTTCCTACCCATGTCCTCCTTAGTTCAGGCCTCTGCTCCAGTGTTCATATTTGCTTACATGAGTGTGCGAGGCGGTTTCGTGGTATTCATCAAAGCGAGTACTAGAATAACGTGAGACCAGAACAGACAGTAGTTGGTATTAACGAGTAACATAAAGCGAGTCTTGCCCAGGCCTAGCTTGAGCCCCCAAACTGATCAGGCATAAGGATTTATATAGGATGGTACATTCAAGGGACATAACGGAGTAATACATTAGGGTAAACAAATAAAGAGAAGAGTTACTGCAGTGTTTTGTGATTAGTGTTGGTCATTTCTGCCAATCTGACTTGGTGTGAGGTGAAAAGAACGAATATTTTTTTAACAATAATCAGTTCAAATGTCATTGATAATGGTTAATTTTACTGGGACTAACCAATGGTTCGAGAAATTCTGACTTTCGTTTGGTTATATATGACGGTCTTTCTTAAGATGAAATTCAGTAGTTATCTAATTTGTTATCAATAATTATTTACATACTACTGTATAGATACTGTATGATGTCAGATTTACCCTTTGCGTAAAATCTATCACAGTTCCTGAGAGTTGAACCCTCTTTTCCAAATGTGTAAATATCTAGGTCAAGAAATTAGGCTGGACATAAATGTCATGATTACTTTTGCTGAGGTTGTTTTCTTCTTTCTTCCTCTGCGGACCTTTGTGACTTACTGGTTTCTTCCCTTACAGCTTAAAAAAAATTTGTTAAAAAATTGTTCACATAAAAGCATGAGTAGTTAACATCTTTTGAATCTAGACATTTTATTAGTATACTCTATGTTGGAGTGCCATGACGGAATGGTGTTGGTTAAGGATATAGTGAAAAGGCAAAATACTCGCATCTGATGGTAATCAGCCTTTAGTCAGCCTTGGCACTGGGCTGTCTCTGTGAATACATATTGGTCACAGCATTCAGTGAGTTAAATAGAGGGGGCAAAAAGAAGGCACGAAAATAAATTCCAAGAACAATGCCTCAAGTTTACTGCTTGCGCTTTAGATTTTTTAACAAGGCCTTTTCAATTTTTCAGAGCAGCTCCAGTAATGAAAACTTGCCTGTATCACTCAGCACAAAAGATGGAAAGGAGACTGTGGACAAAATACTGCATCAAAGAGTCCATTTCCAGGTACAGACATTGTTGTTGCACATCATATGGTTTTACATATATGTCAACCAAGTTAAGACTCGAGTTATTCCAGCCATTACATTTTTGAAGTCTTTTGACAAGTTATTTGCCTCTTATTTAGTGCCTTCCTTTGAATTTCTTATCTTTAGGGACTCAGTGGTCCTGAGGCAAAGCGTTGGCCTCTCAACCAAAAGATTATGGGTCAGTGCCCGACAGTCAAGTTTTTTCTAGTAAACCCCCATCCCTTGATTCATGTAGATTAGCAACTAGTCCCATCAGAAACAGACAATAAGAAAGAAGTCCCATGTGAAGATCACAATACACCTGTCCATGAAGAACATCCCTTGGCTGTGAACAGGGAAGTTGGGGCAAAATCAAAAATCCTACTCAAACCCCTAAGATCACCTTTGTTGTGGATAAAATGAAATTTGGAAAATTCTTATAAATACTAACGTTCTGTTCTTTTTTTTTTCTTCTCAATTTGATTTTAACACTTTTCTCCTCTGATAGTGATATCAGATTTCACAATGAACCAGGTTAATCCAGTGTTTGGGATTTATTATTCATTCCATTTCAGTCTTTTTATTTTTTGACAAACAAAGGAGTACTGGCTTTGTTATTTCTTTAATAATATGGTAAAATCTAATTTCAGCCCCCTTCCTCTCTTCTCTTTTGCTCTCAATAAGACGACTTTATTGATTTATTTTCCAATAACTTTGTTATCTTGTATTACCAGTTCATAGATGTGTCATTTCTTTTTGGGGGAAGGGGGGGGGCATTTTCTCATCTCTCCTATTAAATACCAAGAGTTCATTCATGAGGATGATTTATCTATCACAGCTGTTTATCATACATAATGATAGTATGATTTTACTTACAGGTATTTTATCTGGGGACAGTTCAAGAGATCAACTTGACCAATTCCAAAAAAAGAGACACAGAAGCTCAGCTTATTGATATTGTAGAGGAAAATCAGGTGAACAATTTTATGAGCATGAGACTTTTATTTTTGTTTCTTTGTCAATTACAGTGTCACCAACAATATATGATCTCAGTGTTTGGATGGGATATTCAGTTTTTATTCTCAAGACAGTCCTTTAAGTATTAAGGAGATTTTTAAAGTGGACTGTGGTGATGCATGAAACTTGTTTCTATATCTAGCTCATCTGGACAGTTTAAAGATGACAGAATAAGTATTTACATTTTTGCTTGAATTGTTTCGTTTTGGAAAAAGTATGATTTGAGTATGTTTTGTTATCATAATGATCAATTTCCATCTTTCCATATCTGTTTGTAAATAGTATGAAATGTATGATTTTAAATGTTATAGATGAAAATGTTCAAGATTTTATATTTTGCTGTGTTACATACAATAAGTGTACTTCCTTTCTTGTGAAACAGGCTTTCTTAATTTTTCGTTAAATATTATTCACAGATTGATGGAAAACTGCTAGTAAATGCTACAGAGGAAAATAAAGTTATAATGAATGTCTCAAGACATGGCATAAAAATTTTGGACACCAATGGCAAAGTACGTTCCATCGTATCAAAACTTTTAATTTTAAGATTCATATCACAGTGGAAATTTGTTTCAGGTGTTATACAGCTTGGAAGATAACGGGTGGAATTTATTTATGTTATTTATGTATTCTTGTGGTTATTTATTAATTCATATCTCTCCAAAGAAACGTCTCTTCAGCACATTCTTAATATTAGAATTGACAGCAGAGCAAGAACAATAACTATGTGTTCTATCTTGTAAGTGTAAGTGGCAACACGTCTACTAATAGATAGTCAGACTTGAGATTGTTAGGTCATAATATTGAATCCTCAGTTTCCTATGCTTGATCTCCTGTTATTTGAAAAAAACACTAAGACCCTCTGGTAGGACGTAATACCAGATAGACCACGGTCCTGTGCAGGGGATGATTTGACATCACCCCTTTGTTTGACACTACAAATACTGGGACAATCTTCAACTCCATACTTCATGTGCCCTTAGACCTTTAGGGAACTTTATAGCTATAAATGAGTTATGGGAAATTTTACATTCATACCCTCTTAAATGAGAGTACATATTTAAATAATATATAAAATATTTGGTCACCTTACACCAAAGAAATTAACCACATTTGTGTAAGTTATCATCTTCATTCCCTGTCACCCCTGTGGGGCATAAGCCAGTAACAAGAGGCCTCCACCGCTCCCTCCTAGGTCTTTCAACTCCCTCTCCAGTTCTCTTATTCCGCTTCATAACTTCCACCTGGCTTGCACCATCACGTTTCAGGAGCGCCCTTCGGGAGCATTTTTCTTTCCCAAGACAATTGATTGTTTTTGCTCTCTTATTGCTGTGTTTGTAGCATTATCTTTTTTTTTATGTACCCAACCCCAAACCTAGAGGGTCAGGATTTTATTTGGAGATTTATTACTAGATAAGTTGCTTTCCCAAGCTTGTGAGTCTTGTCTGCTCATGGTTTGAAATCAGAGTTATCCTCCTCCTAGACTACCTTGTAAGGCTTACGAGTTTTATCTACCTGGGGGAGGTATAGGTGCTTTGATTTGCCTGCTACTGCTAGTCACGTAAAGGGCCTTTAAGGCATATTTTAAGGACTGAGTTCCAATTCAGCAGCCCCATCTCTAACGATGCTGAGTAGTTATGTAGTGGACCAGAGTGAGAGAGAGAGCCAGACTTGGAGTCATGATTTGTTCCTCAAGGAAGGAGATAGAGGCACACAGGTGATGGTTGAGTGGTGGTCATTACTCAAGGCAACACAACAATACAGATTGAAAGTTACCGCTCTCTCTCTCCATTGCTCATAGAAATAGGATTGTTGGCACGGCCTCACAACCATGATATATGGGGTCACAAACTCACATCTTAAACACTGTAACAGGGGACAGATACAATAGGCCTACAGATGCTGGTCATTTATACGATTCAGTGATGCGCACACTTGACTAAAACAAGATCTCAATCACTGCATACATACTGCACTCTCACACTAGTCGTATCAAACATCTTAATACATATTATGTTCTCATTTTCAATAGTGACATTTTAAAATTTGACCTTTCTTTTTGAACAGGAAGTTTTACAGAGACATCCTCTACACACAATAGCCCACCTGACAGACTACAATGATGGTTTTGGAAAACATAACATAGCTGTGAAAATTGGTCAAGTTGGCAAAAATGTGTATCAGTGTTGTGTTTTTCAGTGCCATTCAGAGGTTCACAACTCTTTATATTTTACACAGTAGTTTTTGTCTTAGAGCCCGCTTTTATGTGAAACAGATATTTTCCTCTTTGATTATCATATGCCTAAGAGGTCGCTCGAAAAGCTTCAGTCTGGCTTAGAAGGCGACTTTTTAAATTTATTAGAAGGCCAAATTGTCTGCTAAGCTCAGTGCAATGGAACGAAAATTCAAATTCAGATTGGCAATGCTGCATTTTTCTCTTTCTAGAACATGTATTGCATTGTAGGCCTTGAAGTTATGCTAGTGCTAGGTCCTGCTGAGTCAGTATCAGACTCTTTGATGTGGATGTCATACACCCGCTTACATAAACGAGGCGTTTGACACCTATGGTTTGCATCGGTATGGGATACTTGGCGACTGGTCATCGTCGTTGGAAACATCTTGAGGCCTAAGGTCTGACTGATTAGCGCTCTATACTAATTATTTTGTTTACACCCTGTTTTTGTCTTGGAGGCCATCTGGAGGGCCAGCCTCTTAGACAGAGACCACTTTGTATGTTTTTCCTTTTGTTCCATTTCTTACAATTTAAGATTTCTCCTCTTACCTATGAACATACCTAAATGTGATTAACTTTACTCATAGGTCCATGAAGATACCATAACTCAATGGAAAAACCAATCAATTATAGATAATTTGAAATTCTGTTGTTTGTTATGATGATACTGCTTAGTTATCAGTAGATGCTTGCGTAAATAAAAGAGAAGTGAATATTCTCTGTCTCAAGCTATTGATTATAGCAAATGACTAAAGAAATATCATAAAATATCACATTTGAAAAAATAAAGGTTTTTTCAGCTTTGTGATAACATACATGAAATAGGGATGCATCTAGCCGCAGTTAGATATTGCATGAAGCAATAGAGTCATAGAATTCTTTTCTTTTTTTTCTTCATATCTTAAAAAGTTGGTCTTTTGCTATGTCCAAATAAACAATGTTATTACCAAATTACAATTATTTAGCAACTGCTTCACAATACCAACAGTGCCTGTTTAAATTATTAAGTTATAAATATCAGTCTAAAATGAAAACGGTTTTTACTCTTCTTACCAACAGGACCAAGCGCAAGCTATCTGCCAGTGTGTGCGGAGAATTTTTGATGCCATCACAGCTAAATCATGAACAGCAGATGGTGCATTGTGTTAACTTCATACATTTGAAAAAATCACTTATATCAAATCAATAAATTGGTTTGAGAAATGATTGTGCCTTAATGAATCTCAGTCAGAAGCAGTGTATAGTGATAGCTTTCATTTGCATTACTAAGTGAAATCTCAGACAAACAGTATGCCCATAGAAATGGTAATCGTTTAATTCCCTTACTTTTATGGCTTTCATATCTGATGTAT
>JAXRKP010000685.1:22500-45000 GCA_037039925.1 Doris montereyensis | reverse complement strand
TAATCTAGATCTAGATCTAGTTAAAATCTAGACTAGTATGATAATACATAGATCTAATAAATAATATGATTTGTCGATTTTCCAGCTTTATATTTTGTCACTAGTTTCAAGATCTTAATAAATCTCCTTATTATAGGATAGGGTGAAATCTGTCTCTTTCATGACAAATATTGGGTAATAAAAAAAGTTATAAAGATGGATTTATAGTCCGTATCCCTGCACAAGTGCAGGCTCCCGACTGTAACGTACATCATTTAATTCCTCAGCAGGCCATTTCATTCAAAATCCTTCTCAATTCCCGGGGGGGAGCATACAGTACACAAGCCTGTTAGGCTATTTGTACTAACACTCAGACAAGATCTTTCTCTACGTCCTATAGCTGGGTACTCATTCACACCTGAGTCAAGTGAGGAAATTAGAGTGAAGTATCTTTTCTAAGTGTACAACATTGTGAAAAAATCCCACCTGTGCCAGCCGTGGGGCTCGAACCAGTGTCGTTGCTCACAACACTACGGTTCAGCTACAACTCTTCATGATATTAATAGAGTTACATTGATAGATAGATCTAGATCTAGACAAATTATATATGATATAATTGATAATAAGAAAGGTAGGTAGAGCAAGATACAGGCAGAGATACAAAACTAGGAAAGTCCAATTTTTGCATGAAGATATCATTGTATCTGCTCTGGGTGGTCAAAGTACAAATATCTGAGTACTCCAATTTCTTATGTCTCAAAACGGCCAAGTTCAAGAAGTTACAATACAACAAATAATTAACCCATTGGAACAACCATCCAATCCATCTCATGTGTGCAAAATCTTATGTGATTTATAACTGATTTTCAAGAGAATTATTCAGACGTTTGTCTCTCCTCGTAAGATAAGTGGTTTTCGCCTTGGCCTGTTTGTGCCAGCGACCTTGATATTCTATTTTTGTCTATACATTGAAATGCTACTCTAGAAAGAGTGATAAATGGATGTAATGTGGGAACGAAAAAATGAAATATGAGTAATGCCATGGAAAATGAGCCTTTTGGGTAATAAAGTTTTATCTTATATTTTATCTTTTCTCAAAAACAGCAATGGGCATGTCTTGCGCGTACTTGGTGGTTATATGATGCCAATCATCAATGCCCTTTTAAATCAGCCTACAGACTTGTTGCCTATTTGGAAGGTAAACACAAGCCTGTGTATCATCCACACAGTAAGTATGATATCTTGTTATTATCAACATGTAATTTACATTTTCAAGTCACATGTATGTATATTGTTATTTTCTTATGATAGCATGCTGCTTTTTTCTGTTGAAAACAAATAGAACCCACTTAAAAATGAAAGCAGGAAGGAAAAAAACAAATCACTATATCACTTTGAAAAAACAAAACAACAAAAAATCCCTTCCAACAATTCTGTGTAAATATACACAGTTTTATATATTATATATATTATCTATGTTTGTCTTTCTGTATACATACCCTTTATTATATATACTACAGAAGGCCTACTTGAGTTTTCCACATGACATGCATTCTTCTTCTTCTATACAGACATTTATAGAATTCATAGATTCCCCAAACAAAAATTATTGGGCTTAGATCTCTTTTTCTTTAGTTTCTTTTTGTATTTTTTTCATGTCACAGTCAAACTCTTTCACTGATACACACTAATTGTCTGCAGATATATTATGAAACTTGACATTATAAAAATGTATCTGATCTGTACTTTATTTGTCTCCTATTCATATGCCTATATATATCTATTTTTTTGTTTTGTCTTTCTGTCTATAAATCCTTGTCTTTGTATTAATTATCTACGATACTGTCTTGTCAATATCTGTTGTCTTTCCCTTTTCTGTCACCATTCTGGATGTCCTATGATTCATTCTACTTGTTTACATGTCTCAATATTTTTGTATCCTATATTTTTATTACTTCATTGTCTTTCTGTAACATCAGCTTTTAGTCAGTTTTAGTATCTATTTTGATGAAAACATTATAAAATCAGTTTAATGTAATATTTGAGATTGATTGTTTGCTATAATGTATAAATTAAGATTTGTTGTTTATAGTAGAACAATTTTTAAAATTTTCATTCTTTTACAGATGATGTAGGAGACCATGTTATTGTGTACAATACACGTCACATTGCCATGAGAGGACAGTTCTGGCGTACCTTCAAACATTTCAACCACACTCAGTTAGTATCTACAATTGCTACTGTTTCATTATTGAACTAGAAATTTTTCAGTTTCAGTTTAATCCTCATGAATTATCTGTTACACATTTATCAGTAGTTATTAGGGTGTCTTCATATATACTGAAGAATCACTGCATGTTGAAAATCAACCTGTCTTTGTTCGAAAAGAAAGTGTAGTGTTTTTTTATAATGTAGGAGAAAGAGAGAGAGAGACGAGATGTCAAGAAGTTAATGTATGTACACTATAAATAAGCTTGAACTGATGTTAATCATGTCATATAATATACGTCTGGTTCAGAAAATGATTTAGTTTTAATCATCAGGGACACTCTATTATAAATGTAGAAGAAGCATTATGTTTAGATCAATGAAGAATTGTTTTGTGGGATATGTTATTGAAATAAAATGTTCCTTCAACCCTCAATGTTGGCACTATAAATCTACAATAGATAGGCCCTCAGTGGTCATAAGTAAAGTTTCCGGAGTGTATCCCACTTTCTATAATGTGAAGCGGAACAGGTGATTATGATCACCTCCTGAACAGGATGCTAGTCTGTCACAGATCTTTACTCCCAAGCTGGTGCTTGTACCCATTTGCAACTGGTTTCAGTGGAGGAAGTGAGTATTAAGTGTCTTGCCCAAGGAACACAACGTCGGACCTAGCATTGCAAGGATTCGAACCTTCCTCATGATCCAAAGCCAGGCAACCTAATTGCTCAGCCACCGATGTCACATAGTGGTGGTAGAGCGCATTTATATAATTATTGTGTCGTCAAAGGTGTAATCTGAACTGGCTCTTATTCTTAGTTAATCCAAGTAAGACTCCCAAAAAGCTGTATTGTTTTGCACAGAAATGTTTGTGTTTCAGTGTAATTGACAGATGTTATAAAAGTAAGTGAGTTAGGCCTGGGTCTTCAGAGAGAGCGATACCTCCGTCTGGTATCACCATAAATTAAAAGGATAGTTGACAGGTCGATTGACAAATCCATTTTCAATGTCAACTCCTAATTTGGGGTCTGCCTGTATCGATTTTTTCATTGAATTTGTAATCTAGAATCTCTTGGACTTTGTATGCATATATACTCATAATATCCTCTTAATTCTCACTATAAGCAAAAATCCCAAATCTGAAACAATTTGTGGACTGCTCATTGAACTTTGTAATCACTGTAAAATCAAATGAGGGCACACGAGTCCAACGTCTGAAGATTCCAACAAATCAAAAGTTCTCTAGGAATGGTTCTGTATGTTAGTTTGAATTTACAGTAACAGAGTTTTTAAAGAAGAGGACCTAGCATTGCAAGGATTCGAACCTGCCTCATGATCCAAAGCCAGGCAACCTAATCGCTAAATGTCACATAGTGGTGGTAGAGCGCATTTATATAATTATTGTGTCATGGTTAACTAACAGAGAGAAGTGTGTTTCTGGTGTGACTTATGCAGGGCTGTACAGAAATCAGCCTCTCTGATTTATGTGGATTTTACTGTCAAAAATAAGCGATATCAGTGTTGTAAGGTTTTCTTATAAATATAACTTTGTCATGAATCAAAATTAAAAAAACTGTTAATGGGTTTATGAAAGCATAATCTGTCTTAAGTTTTGTTGTTTTGTTTCATGTGATGTTCAAGTAGCAGTCAATATTTAGACATAAATTGAATGTGTTGAAAGAGACTGAAATGTTGGAGAATTCTTTGAGTTTTGCATAGATCTACTGTAATTTTCATTTTAAAGAAGGCATCTGTAATTTTCATTTTCAGGTATGCTGGTGGATTTTCTCGGATGTCTGCATGGCGAGTTCACGAAATGGATCCAACAAGGGTGAGCAATATAGTGCAATATAATACCATTGGGAAATAAATTTTTGCAATTAAATTGCGCATGATATTTAAAAGCATTGTTATGACTTGTTTCAATTTTTAGATTTATGTCTTTCTGTAATTTTGGTGTGAAAATAGGTTCCTCACTTTCACCTCATAGTGTTTTATATAAGTACAGTAGTCTCCGCCAAATGCACGGTCCACGGGTGATAACAAAAGTGTGCATTTTGGCGAAGGTGCATTTTGACGGAGTCAAGGGCTACAACCCACTACATGTATTTACATTGCCATTCTTGGTTGGACATAAACTCTTTCTTTTGTTAGTTGTTTGTAATCTTTTTGGGTTTTGTTTGTTGTTACTTGGTTTGAGGATAAGACCTGATTATAGGCCTAACCTCTTCTCATAGATTGTTTATTCTTTTCTCATTCAAGACTACAGGAGGGGATGAGATGGTTGAGACATTCTGCAACTTGGAGGAATAACTTTTTTTGGTTAACACGCATGTCATAAAAGTGACACAAAACTTTTCTCAGATTTTCTCACTGGGATTAAAGAGAGTGTCAGTCTGGCAGATCATCGTCGACGATGAAGTTGAGGAGGGAACGGGCAAGGTGACAAGAGCCGAGACAGCCAAGACGAGGCATTGTCATGCGTACATGTTCACATAGTTAACACAGATCTAGATGCCACACACACGCACGTGGCAGATTTTGTTACTGGGACGAGGCAAAAATACGTCATTGAGTTTATATTTCACATGAATTCACTCGCTTAAATGCAACCAATTCAAGACATACTTGCAAAAACATGTTGCATTTTTGTGAAAGGAAGCCAGCCGTTGTTGCATTTTTAAGGTGTAAATTCTTTGACATGAAAAAATCGTGCATTGTGATGAATCATGTATTTTGGCGGCTTGCAATTGTGTAGAGACTACTGTATGACCAATGTTACACTTCCCATAACTCCTGGCTCTTCCTTTTCTTATTTTGAGAATATACAGGGTATGGCAGACATTTTTCCTTCGAAGAAGAGTTTTGTTCTTGCTGACAGGCTAAACTTTTACCATTATTCTGTGAATTAATTTCGAAATTGAGAGATTTTTCCATTATTGCTCTTATATGATTTCACTTTAACATAACCTGATACTTTTGCTTTTTACCAGATCATGGAAAAGTCTGTCGCTCAGAGAATCAAAACAGCGACATCAGAAAAGAATGTTTGAAAAGGCTTCATTTATTTCCTGATGAGGTAATGCGTAGTAAATTGAAAAGTTCTGTAAAGTGTGTTAAACACCAGTTTTAATCAAAAGATTTTTGTAACAGAATTTGAAATTATTTGTAGAACTTATGAACTTAGGAATATGATGTACATAATAGGTAAAATATGTGTCTCCCTGTTTAATTTTGTCTAGATGTTATGAGGATTTAATTGCCCATCAGATTGAAGCCATTCCCTCCAAAACGATCTTACGTCTCCGTTTTGAGGTTATATTTCCATATAAGTCTTGGTTGATGGTATTGCTTTCAGTATCTATGATTCATCACTCATACTAAAACTTGAATAATTTTTTGTACATTTGTACCTGAGAGTGAGAGGTGTCACTTTGAAATATCACTTAATCCCGTTGCAGATGTGCAATTTGACAGCGGTCCCCTTGTTAGTCTTGTCATTATCCATAAAAAACTTGCAAAAAAGCTGTGTGTGTGTGGGCAGACTTCACACAACTGCATCACAGATATACAATTTTAAAGGACACCATTGGACACTGGACATGAATTTGATATTTATGAAATGAAAACATTCATTTTAATATTAATGTTTTTCCTTCCTCACACTGTCCACTTGTAGGACTGAGAAATATATTTGGCATGTTTTAAAATCTGGGTTGAGACTGTTCCTAGGCTGTGGCTGTACGAAATTTGTCCATATACGTACAGCTTTTTGTAAATTCTGCAGATGAGGCCAGGACTGCTGTCAAAACTGCACATCCGTGGCGGCCGTTGCGCTCATCTCATCCAAGGAAAAACCCCATATAACCTATACTGTTTGTCTTACAAAAAGAAAGGCTCTTTACAACTTTTGAAAAATGGACAGGTGGCATTTAAAACGATATGAGAGTCTGGCTTTTTAGGGAGGGCGCCTTTGAAACTTAAAGCTGCTGTAATTCGGCGATTGTTGAGATGACAGTCTAGATGACAGGTCTTCCCTTTACATGTAGATTTAGCTTGATCTAAACTAGATGTTATAAAGGGAATGTCATTGTAACGAAAATACCCTTAGCCAGTGTTTCACCGATGGAGATAATGTATGTCGATGTAAAGTACATAGAGATCTACAAGAATCAGGAAAAAGTCAAGTCTGACAATACAATGCAGGCCCACTGCGCCGCATGGTGTAGTGGCAGGCGGTATGTAACGATGTTTGAGTAGACACACATAGAGACCCATTGTGGCAACCAGGTAACGGAAGAAGCATGTCTTCATGACTTACCTTGAATGATCAAGGTAAGGGTGAAGCGTTGGGTCTATTAGTATTATACTCAAATCAGCAATTGAAACGTTTGAACATTTCAGGAGGTACCTGAGGAGCTCCTTGCAAATGTAACTGGCCAAATTCAGCAAGTCCAAGCAGTTCCAAAATGTCTGCAGGATTACTCACAGGAGGAGCTGGATAGTTTTCCCAAACTATTTGACTGGTCAGTATTATATAATTTATATGTAAATCTATATCGTTGTATTTATAGTCCTTATGTATAATGTTCTTTTATATATTTACATGCATTTGGAAGTCGGGGGGGGGGGGGGGAGTTCAGAAAATATGCCAAATTTCAGATACACTTAGTATGTTTACATCAAGCCCAAAAATTAATGCTTTTTTTCTTTTCACTTGAACATAGTTTAACTAAGTTTCAATTGTTTTGAGACAATATTGTGCATCATATCAACTAATTTTTTTTTTTTTTCATGGTTTGATTGAAATTTTAACTGTAAATAAATTGATTTTTGTTTGTTTGTAAATGATGTCTATGATGTTGTTTGTGTGAATTTTTATTTATTGTATAAATCTAAGGCTTTAGCCACTTTGATTATTTTAAGAATTTACAAACCTCGTCTTTTTCTTGTCAACTTGTGCGTGTTCAGATGTACAAAATTTTGCAAAAACGTCGAAACTATGTTCTATATTATCTTGTCAAGTATCGTAAGTAGTTCTAAAGAACTGTCCCAGATTGCAAAAGACATTTTAGTTTTTGCTTTTTAAGAAAATGACATGCAAATTCATATGTTGTGGGTATCATGCCCATCCATCTTTTGACACAGAAATGATAAGTAAGTCTACCAATCCATGACCACTTTAATCTTTGATGAAACTACACGTAGTAAGAGAGCTTGAAGTAATGCCATGCTCACAATAGACTTTGACTTAAGATTTAGAAAGAGGAATCAGAGATTTTGGTAAAGGGAATGAAAACCCATTTTTGACACTGAAGTGTCCTGTCTTTCATCCAATTTTAGTAGAGCATTACATTTTAACCGTTTGAACCCTGACCCCCCTGAACTTTACTTTTACCTGCCCCTGAGCTCCTGGGCATATTTGGCACATAATGTCAGCATCTTGTGCTGATTGGTTAATCTAAATATAGAATACAACCAAAATAAGTGACTTAGTATCCTCCCACAGCCTAGCACTCGGTGTATAGGAGTGAAAGCGCTCGCAATGTACATGTTGCGCTTGGGACGTAATAGAACACACCTAAATTAGTTACGTAGCGATCTTCACAGTGTGCTCGGTATAATATATAGGAGCAAAGACGCTTGCGATGTTTACGTCATGCTTGGGCTCATTGAGTTAATAGCTGTACCATCTTTTCCTTTTCAGGCCTGAGGACTATGACGTTGATTCTTACAAGAGACCCAACAAACAAGAGCCTGATATGCATTCACTGAAAAAATGGAGGATTTCATAGCCCACACCATACTGTGATTAATAATTTTGCGTTTAGTATAAGAAAATTCAAAGAAGAAAAATTACCTGCACTTGCTTGCAATGCTGATAGACAGTTGGATATAGCAGGAGGTAGCGATGGGCGGTTGGTGGGTGCTGCTGGTAGGTCCTACTTCTTTCCTTTAACTCTTTCACTTATCTTTCACCTCACTGGTTTTCCTTAATTCGATCTAAGATTCCATGATATGGTGGATGGGTAAATGTCAATAAAAACAAAGAAAAGATAGTGGCTATGTTTGTTGCTGTCATCCATGGAGATGTAAAGTTTAGATTCTTAACTTTCTATTTTCTGCATAGTCTCGGATATGTCTTCCTTTCGTATAAGGATTGCAAGTTTTCTGTCACTGACCATGAAAAACTGCTGGTCAGATGGGGTTTTTATTCTCCAGTTATAAAACCGCAACAAATCCTAACGGGTATTGACATGAGGTTAGTTGGTTTAAATAAAAAAATAATTTTCATGCAGGGGACAAGTTTCAATGTCAGGATTCCCTGCATTATATTAGTTTTAAGTTCACGATTTGTTGTGCAAATAGTTTTCACTCATTTAAATAGAACTCGTTACCAAGACTGTATGTGGGGGTTTTTTTTGAGTATTTTTGGCATGAAAAAGGTGGTATGTTTTAAATTTCTTGAGTGAGACATGTGCAAACTGGGTGAAAGTTGAAAGGCAATTTGTCAATACAGACATTTGAGTGGAGAAATGTATGTTGTTTTCACATCTTTTATTCTTATTTTTATTTGTTATTTGATTGCGTTTGATTGTTTTGACATCTCTTTTGTAATAAAGAAGTTTACTTGTAACATTCATATATCATAGTGTCCATGCACTCATTCATGTCTTTGTTTGTGTATCAGTATGACTGAATCTGTGCTGGTTATACATTTGGTGGATGCTTGGCAGACGCTACTTGTAGGACCTACTTCTTTCCTCTCGCTCTTTCACACATATCTTTCACCATGCTGTTTTCTCTGAATTAACTCTGAAATCACCACATATGGTGGATGGGGTATATTTCAATAAAACGAACAAACAAATTACGAATTTTGGAAAGTTTGAACTGGGTTTTCAAAATCCCTATGGCTTCAGGAAGCAATTATTCCTGGTTACCTATCATCTTCTATGGGTTGGCAATTCATGTGGAGTTAAGTAGCTTCTAGTGTCAGTGTCAGAAAATGTATGTGTACTGGAGAGGTTCTTTGTTCACATTTCTGTAGTTTTTCTTGAAAGAAACTAAAGAAAAAGGAGAAGCTTTGTTCACGTTTCTTTAGTTTTTCTTGAAAGAAACTAAAGAAAAAGGAGAAGCTTTTATTCACATTTCTTTAGTTTTTCTTGAAGGAAACTAAAGAAAAAGGAGAAGCTTTGTTCACGTTTCTTTAGTTTTTTCTTGAAAGAAACTAAAAAAAAGGAGAAACTTTCCACCTTCCCCCAACCCAACACTCTACCCCATTCATGTAGGTGATTGGCGGGGCACAACTACTGTTAAAGTAAGACCTATTTCTTTCCTTTCATTCTTTCCCTTTAGTTTTCTTAAGGTCATTACACTACAGTTCTAGTTAAAGTAAGGGGTATGTTGCTATGAAACCCTCTTTCCTTGTTCCAGGAGCAATCACCCAAATCAAACTCCCACGTTGTATGTTTGTGAGTTTTCCAGCATAAAGTTTCTTTGGGTTCAGGTTTAATTGTGGTTTGTTATGGGCTTACCCATTTCTCCTTTATGTTGTGATCTTCAGGTTTTTTTGGATGGGATGTTTGTAAATTTCACACTAGACATTCCTTCAAGTTTTCACTTCAGCTGTTATTTACTTCACAACGCATAACTTGTGAACAAAAAGTCGTGTTTATGCCTTATACTATTACTATGCTGTAGTGGTATGACCAAGCCAGTGTGAAATCTTTGATGGTTGTATTTACTGGAATGGTAACACTAACACTAATAATAGTAATATAAATGAATGCTATGTCTATATAGCCATGTTCACGCTGAAATATTTCAATCGCTCAACTTTTGACTGTGAGTAGTGTGAGTGTGAGGGAAGCAGCGAGCCCCAAGACAGTTTAACTTCCATGAAATCATGATATAGATTTAGAGAAACTTTCTTAGCTTACAAGACACAAGAGATATTGGCCATGTTAATTTGAGGGACAATACAAAACTGCACAAACAAAATAAAAACAAATATCCTGCAGCGCCACTATTCATAGCAACTGATTTTGTTGTTGTTGAAACCCTCTGTTAGTGTTGTTGCAGGGAAATAATCTGTAGTGTGTGCCATTTGCATTGCTACGAATAAAAAGTAAAGATAAAGTAAAAAAGATAAATTGCATCACACTTTACTAAACTTGTACAACGCCGTTTGGTCTGGTGTTAGAAGAGTAAAGTGATAGATGCAGATTAGTTAAATTTCAATGAAATGGTCATAAAAAACCCCAACAGATTCTTGCATCTTATCTTAGATCTACACTATCAGTACATATCAAGCTAAGCGGTTTGTATTTTGTGTATTATATTATATTAGATTCCTCAAGACTTCATGTTACATCTAGTAAATAAATGTAGATGCAATCACTGTAGTACAATGCTTCTCAGTCGTTAGATTGTGAAAAAGTATAATATTAAAATACTATTACATGTATAATAATTATTATACAAAGGAGCCACAGTGGAGTGAAGTTAAAAGTAAAAATGACAATAAAGACAGAACAAGTACGTCAGGTGAGTCACGTGTTTGTTCTCTCCTTATTGGTGGAGTTGTCATTTATTGTCGTTTCTCACTTATAATAATTATCATGCACTGTGTTCGATTGGTGTGTGCAGCGAGAAGGTCCTACTTATTTCCCTTCATTCTTTTGCTCGTCTCATGTTTTTCATTTTTGTTTTTTTTCCTTTTGATTCGTTTTGAGATCATCACATATGGTGGTTGGATGGGGTAAATTCAAATGAAACGCGATAAAGGTACATTACGTTTTTTTTCTTTCTTCATCTAATTAGAATTTGGAGACTTGATCTCCGAATATTTGAGGGGGTGGGGGGGGGGAGGGGGCTCGGTAGTCCAGAGGCAAAGTGTCGGCCTCTTAACTCAAAGGAAAACAAAGTTTTCTTGAGTTTTATTCGAGTAACATCTACTCGTCGCCCCCCCCACCCCACCCTACCCCCGGTCCAGGTAGGTGGATCGACACCTAGTAGTCTCATCGGAGACAGACGATAAAAGGAGGTCCTGTGTGCAGATCACAGCACTCTGTGAACGTTAAATTCCCTTAGCTATTTACAAGGATGTCAGGGCAAAATAAAAAAATCCTACCAAAATTCTGGCGATCACCTTCTTAGTTGTGTATGTGGGTAAATCAAATCAAATCAAATCAAATCAAAGTCTGAATATTTGAGTTTTATCCTTTTAATGTGAAAAAAAAAGTTTCAACTTCAAGAGATACCGTAACCGTACTTCATACTTAACACTTTGATCATTTTGACTTACATTAAATTGATATCGTGTTCATAAAACGTTCATGTGTGAGTGTGTGTGTGTGTGTGTGTGTGTTTATGGTGGCATGTAGTGGATATTATCTGAACACTACGACTAAACTTGTCCACAGAAAGGAAGTAAGGTGTCATATTAAAGCTTGCTTTACAACTCATTTAGAATTGGCGCCAACGACACCAGCTCCTCCTTAGTTTGAATAAAAGCCAATTTCCACATACTACACACAATGATATCAATAAAGTATCGGTAGTGAGAGTTTGGGCCAATCTACCGCCACTGGCTGGCTGGCCGGCCGGCAAGCCTTCAGCAGTCATTGTTATCACACCTATTTATAATCGGGTTTAGCGAGATTTTCCAATGGGCTTACTCTTGCCGCCTTGAAAGTAATAATGAAAGCCGCCATTCAATCATCTATCATTCTTTCATTTCTCCTTCGCTTTTGTCTGCGTGGAATCCATGCGAAGATAAGCACCCCCTCCACTTCACCCCCTGGACCCTGAACCAGCCAATCACCACCATTCGCTCCGTTGTTAATTTGCCACGACTGCAATTTTGGATTTCAAGAATCACTAGCTAATAAATACATGAATAGATTATTAATATGTCATTGCGCAAAGTGTTACATAAGTTTCAGCCTCATTTTGTGATATTTTGAATTGAAAATTATAATGTAAATGGCTCACAAAATTATCTCTTATGGCGTCCTTGGTCGAGTGGTTAAGCTGCTAGACTTGCGATCCTGGGGTTCCGGGTTCGAATCCTAGCAAGATTAGCTCCGACGTTGTGTTCCTTGGGGGAAAAACGCTTAACACGGATTTCCCCCACGACCCAGGTGCACATGGGTACAAGTACAAGCCCTAGCTTAACAGTAAAATAAAAACAACCTGCGTCAGACTTGCGCCCCACCCAGGAAGTAATTATCACCATCCGTTCTGCTTCACGTGATAGAAAACCTGGCATGAGAAAGATACTAGCTGCTGTTGTAAGCAATGGATTTTGGAAACAAATGGATTGAGCTTGTACATTATGGTTTGACATGCAATTAAAAGTCTAAAATTTGTAAAATTGGCGCATGTCTTACTTTGCATTCTTCACAATAATATGTGCATGTCAACGCCTCCTCTAGGACGAGGATATACATTTCAAATGGAATAATTCAATACCCTGCTATTGGTTGTTATTAGTAATACCAAAAAGGAACCGAACTTGAAGTTGCAAAGGATATTAATGGTAACTTGCAGTGCTCTCATTTGGGGAGGGGAAGGGGGGGGGCAAGTAATGGTTTTGTGGTAGGGGGTAATAAGCGACAGAGATTTTATTTTTATTTCAGACATATTAGGTGACCTCGGGGTGTTAGGGAGGAATTTATAAATTGTGCCTGAACTGCTCTAGTCAACGGATCTTTAACGTGCACAGAGCGTTGTAATCTACACACGGGACCTCCTTTTTAACGTTCGTCTCCAAAAGGGCTAGGTGTCAACCCATGTACCTGGACCGGAAAGGGGGGGAGGAGTGCTCGAAGAGAGAGGAGAATAATTTCCAAACGTCGGGGCTTGAATCCACGACCTTTCGGTTTTGAGGCCGACATTGCATCTGAACCACTGAGTTCTCAAGGGACAGAGAAACATGGCTTTTATTTTTAAAAATGTTTAGGCCTGGTCCTTGTTTTGTAATAGTAAAGGCAGTTTTACACATTAATTTCACAGATTTCACACACGATTTTGCCATGTAGGTCAACCTGTTGACAGGCCTTGTTGAAGTACTATACATCCCTCATCTCCTGGAGAACATGATATAGATCAGTGAGTTAAGTACATACTGAGACAGTTAGATATTGATTGCTACTGACAAGAGTAAAGACAAACAGTTAGGAAAAAGGGCATGTCGATAGTGAAGGAAATGACATTGAATAATATTATGGTTAAAGCACCATAGGAACAAAGACGAGACAAATACAAGGAATGGGAAGGAAAATCCAAACCCTGCAGCCACCTGTCAGTCCCAAAAAGATTATTTATAGTATAGTAAGGGCATTACAAAAACAAAAGTTTGGCGCATTTGATCAGAACGCTGACGACATTGTATTCAGAGTTAAACAAATTTAATCATTAAATTTTGCTCTTGAAAAAAAAGGTTATAAAATCTCCCATAGGCTTAGTTTAACGATGATATTACTTAGACAAGAAAGTGGTTTGACTTTTCGGTGGTAAGGAGAAGACAATACTATTTGGCACTTCATCGACATGGGATCGGCTCAGAATGATAAAATCCTAACTACATATTTGACAAGTTTGGAGTTATGATCATTGTTAGATTCACAACTGTCAATTGCTCTGTCTCACAAACATGAACACTGTATCCAAATTCGGTCTACATTTGTCACAAATAACACTTACATTTTGTCCCAACTCCAAATGCTTTGTCCATCCAACCGAGAACTTTAGTAGAGTCTTTTTCTTAAAACAAGTTTATGTGTAGTTAAGACAATTTAACTCTAACCCTACGACGATAGATCGACGGGTAATTGAATTCGACGCTTTTCTGTGTTCTTGTAATGTTCAGTTGTAGAGTGAAAGTGGTCAAGAGTAAGTAGAATCGGAGATTTGTAGAGGGGCGAAGACAACGAGCGGGCCGCTATTGTAGAGACGGAAAGACGTGGCCATTGGGCGTACAACACACAAATGCCTGTTTAAATCAGAGCGGAAATTGAATGACACTGGGAGGCCGACAAATCGCTTCAAGCAGGAAACTCAAGTGACTCGTGTTGGCACAAGAAAGGTCATTTGCATTTTCCCATTGCTGTCAAACACGTCATGACGGAATTGGGATAACACTAAGGCCGGTCATGCCCCTTCTATTTCTCGCTGAATCTGAAGTGCTGAGACTGAGAACTCGGCGTTACCCAAGTGATGACGCTTTCGTTATAATGGAGTATTGAACTACAAGTAAAAGCAATACTAGCATAGTTATGCATTGTTACATTTGTCTTTCAGTAATAATACAAAAAAGATAGTGAAAAATAGGGTTGGTTGACAAATCGCTCATATTTCTGCTCCCTGTGACAAATTGCTTTATTCTTGAACGAACGTCACATTGCTTGTAGCTGTCAATGGTAAGAATAAGAAAAACGTTTTATTCAGGAAAAAGTGCATTGCAATATCATTACAGCTTTTAATTATTATTTTTTATTATTATTTTTTATTATTATTATTATTATTATTATTATTATTATTATTATTATTATTATTATTTATTATTATTATTATTATTATTATTATTATTATTATTATTATTATTATCATTATTATTATTATCATTATTATCATTATTATCATCATTATTATTATCATTATTATTATTATTATTATTATTATTATTATTATTATTATTATTATTATTATTATTATTATTATTATTATTATGATGATTATTATTATTATTGTTAGGATTATTATTATTACTATGATTATTATTATTATTATTATTATTATTATTATTATTATTATTATTATTATTATCATTATTATTATCATTATTATTGATATTATGATCATTATGATGATTTTAATTAATTATTATTATTATTATATGATTAGTATGGTTATTATTATAATTATGATTATTATTATTATTATTATTATTATTATTATTATTATTATCATTATTATTATTATTATTATTATTATTATTATTATTATTATTATTATCATTAATATCATTATTAATATTATTATTATTCATATTATGATTATTATGATAATTATAATAATTATTACTATTATATGATTATTATTATTATTATGATTATTATGATTATTATTATGATTATTATTATTATTATTATTATTATTATCATTATTATTATTATTATTATCATCATCATCATCATCATCATCATCATCATCATCATCATCATCATTTATTATTATTATTATTATTATTATTATTATTATTATTATTATTATTATTATTATTATTATTATTATTATTATTATTATTATTATTATTATTATTATTATTATTATTATTATTATTATTATTATTATTATTATTATTATTATTATTATTATTATTATTATTATTATTATTATTATTATTATTATTTATTATTATTATTATTATTATTATTATTATTATTATGATTAGTAGTAGTATTATCATAGTATTAGTAGTATTATTATTATTAGTAGTATTATTATAGTATTATTAGTAGTAGTAGTAGTAGTATTAGTAGTAGTAGTATTATTAGTATTATTAGTATTAGTAGTAGTAGTATAGTTATTATTATCATTATTATTATTATTTTATTTTATTATTTTTTATTATTTTTATTATTATTATTATATTATTATTATTATTATTATTATTATTATTATTATTATTATTATTATTATTATTATTATTATTATTATCGTTATTATTATTATTATTATTACTATTATTATTATATTAGTAGTAGTAGTAGTAGTAGTAGTAGTAGTAGTAGTAGTAGTAATTAGTAGTAGTAGTAGTAGTATTGTAATAGTAGTAGTAGTAGTAGTAGTAGTAGTAGTAGTAGTAGTAGTAGTAGTAGTAGTAGTAGTAGTAGTAGTAGTAGTATTAGTAGTAGTAGTATAATCATTATTATATTATATTATTATACTAGTTATCATTGTTATTATTTGAAATAATTATTATTAATATTATCATTATTATTAATGTAATTTTTTTTATTGATCTTTGCTGTTTTTTAAAATTATTTCTACTTTCTAATTCAGATTCTTATTGGATGCCGGAATGATGAAAAATGTTATGATAAATCCTTCGAATTCTATCTCCTTTGTGATGCCGTCGATATCTGCCTGCCATTTTGATTTCCTCTCATCGAGTTCTCTTCGATCTAACATTGCTCTTGAATTATTATTGTCGCCTGACATACAACAAGAAGAAGTCAGAAGTCAGGCAGAATGTTGCCCCGAATTCATTTGGGCACCTTGATGACAGTGACTGACGTTCATGTGGCTGACAAAACTCGCAAGCGGAAACAAGCCGTTATGGAAGCCCGGGTATCCAAGAGTATGGAAGGTTTCTATATTTATCAAACGTATCTCAAACGTCTACGTAGAATGCACAGAGCGTATGTCACCAAGATCAAACAGCAACAGACCCAAAACGCAGCTGCTGATTCATTAGGGTCACAACATCATCGCGTGACTCATTTGACCAATCAAAATCAACCTTTGATCAACCATCGGTTGTCTCTTGCAGGCCGTTCACGAACGACAAAGAACTAGTGGAAGAAGAATCACCAGACGCTATTATTTCTTTGCCACATCAAGTTGAGGACAGCCAAGACGACTTGGAAAGTAGTGACTATCACCGAAGGGATGGAGTAAGCCACGACCATTATTGCAACTGTCGTCACGGTGAAAATAGACTTATCAAGGCCATTCGTATTCCTTGTGGCCGCGAGGATTCATTTGAAATTACCAGCAAGAGTACGCCCAAAATTGGTCACCGAATCCGAGAGAGGGGCAATCGGAAATGGTTACCTCCCTTTTCGTCTATGGAAACAAAATCAAACGAATTCACTGTATAACAACCCGTCTTTTAATTCAAGGAAAATGATTTCCATTGGCACATGCACAAACAAGATGATTGGAGTTCCTAGTAAACATGGAGCTAAACCCATTGATAAACGCCAGCCTCGTTTGTGGGATTAAAGCTAGAACCGGTGCATGGAATGGTGAAGCGTAGTTAGAGGGCTTGCACAACTTGATGATTAAAATGTCATGATAATCACACATTATAAATGTATTTACTATGTACATTAATAGTCCTGATAATCACAAATTATAAATGTATTTACTATGTACATTAATAGTCCTGATAATCACAAATTATAAATGTATTTACAATGTACATTAATAGTTCTGATAATCACAAATTATAAATCTATTTATTATGTACATTCATAGTTCTGATAATCACAAATTATAAATGGGTTTACTATATACATTAATAGTTCTGATAATCACAAATTATAAATCTATTTATTATGTACATTAATAGTCCTGATAATCACAAATTATAAATGTATTTACTATGTACATTAATAGTTCTGATAATCACAAATTATAAATCTATTTATTATGTACATTCATAGTTCTGATAATCACAAATTATAAATGGGTTTACTATATACATTAATAGTTCTGATAATCACAAATTATAAATGTTTTTAATATATACATTAATAGTTCTGGGAATCACGAATTATAAATGTATTTACTATATACATTAATGCTCCTGATAATCACAAATTATAAATGTATTAGCTATGTACATTCATAGTTCTGATAATCACAAATTATAAATGTATTAGCTATGTACATTCATAGTTCTGGGAATCACGAATTATAAATGTATTTACTGTGTACATTCATAGTTCTGATAATCACACATTATAAATGCATTTACTATTTACATTAATAGTCCTGATAATCACAAATTATAAATGGATTCACAATGTACATTAATAGTCCTGATAATCACAAATTATAAATGGATTCACAATGTACATTCATAGTTCTGGGAATCACGAATTATAAATGGATTCACAATGTACATTAATAGTTCTGGGAATCACGAATTATAAATGGATTCACAATGTAAATAGTAAAGATCTAGGATTAATAAAAATTATAAATTATTTACAGTGTACAGATTCTTCCCTACGTTCTTCAAAAGAGATATAATACGTGTGTATCTATTATACGGTAATACGGCGTTGCTGGTGGGACTTACTCCTTTCATTTCACTCTTTCATTTATCTTTCATCTTGCTGTTTCCTTTTTATTATAATATAGAGGTGTTTTAGCGAAACCGTAGTAATGTGAGCTTACAATCAAGACGACACTGGTTCAAATCCCACGACTGGCACAGGTGAGTTTTTTTTTCACAACGTTGTACTCTTAGGAAAGGTACTTAACTCTGGTTTCCTCGCTTAACTCAAGTGTGATGAGTATCCAGCTACGCGTAGTGAAATATCTTGTCAGAGTGCTAGTATGAAGCGCCTAACAGGCGGCTGTATTGTATGATTCCTAGGGAGTTGAGTAGGACTGAATGAAATGGCATGAGGGGGTACGGACTATAAATCTACTTTTATCTTTTGAGACAAAGACATACATGTACCATTTATAGCAAGCAATACCCCGTTACCTATAAATAACAAACTGCTTTCATTTGAACACAATAATATGTACAGCAGTTATGACAGTTTTGAAATATAATCGCTTAATAGCATCATATTAGTAGATTATGTCTTGTCTGATTTAGTTTAGTAGAAATTAACTTTGTCCTCATGATTATTTACTTACTTATTTACTTACTTACTTCATTACTTACTTACTCACGCACTCACTCACACTCACTCACTCACTCACTCACTTACTTATTTACTTACTTACTTACTTACTTATTTATTTACTTATGTGCTTACTTGCTTGCTTACTTACTTACTTACTTGCTTACTTGCTCACTTGCTTATTTACTTACTTACTTACTTGATTACTTACTTACTTACTTACTCACTCACGCACTTACTTACCTAATTACGTATCTATTTACTTGCTTTCTTGCTTCCTTCCTTCCTTCCTTCCTTCCTTCCTTCCTTCCTTCCTTCTTTTCCTTACTTACTTACTTACTTAATTACTTACTTGCTTACTTACTTACTTGTAGTTTACTTACTTACTTACTTACGTACTTACTTAATTACTTACTTACTTGCTTACTTACTTCCTTACTTACTTATTTACGTGCTTACGTGCTTGCTTGTTTACTTATTCACTTACTTACTTACATACTTACTTACTTACTTACTTACTTATTCCATTCCATCGACCTCAGTGGGATGTGCATGACATATTTCCTCCATATCTGTCTATTCTTCATCACTGTGGGCAACATATCTCTCTTGGGATTCCGGTGTCTTTCTCCGTCCGAACCAAGTATGTGAGTGATGGTCTCCACCTTGATCTATTTCCATGTCTTGGTTCCCATATAATTACTTGATTAATCAGTTCTTCTTTGCCTCTCAGGCAGTGTCCACTAAATTCTACTCTGTTTACGGCTATTGGCGTTGTTAATTTTTGAAGCTAAATGTATAACGTTTTGTTGTTTGTATGTTTTTGACATGATAGCGGTTAACAATCTCAAAATCATTAATACATAATGCGATTCTGTTGTTTTTTTTAAAGATTGGCCCCCAGCCTCTTCTCTCTCCTTCCGTTGACCGACTTTCGAAGGAAACACTTTAAAATTCGTCGATTGGGGAAGGAGGAAACAATTTCACAAAACAAGACTTTACATTCTTATGAACGTTCTGCTACTGGCAACATGGATGTGAGGATCCATAGCGGGACTATAATTTTTGGTGAACAAAGAACGATAACTAGCAAACATCTATCATGTGAAATTTTATTTTCGGTTATTTCCCTTGGATAATGAGCCTCTGCAAGATAATAGTATGGTGTTATTTTAAACACTGAAGTCGATACAATGCTAAAAAAGGAAATACATTACGAATAAGCTAGATGACAGAAGCTTTGTTTTCCCTTATATAACATCGTATATCTTTACAGACATATGTGTCTGTGTCAGATTGGCCCCTGTCGTCCACTGATGATAGTACTACATAGTGATCGCCTAAATGCCGGTACTTGGGAAGGATTTTTTTCTTTCAGAGTAACCCCCCCCCCCCCCCCCCCCCCCCTCCCCGACATCCCATCCCCTGATCCAGGTAGGTAGGTCGATACTTAGTTCCATCGGAGACAGACGGTAATTTAGGGGTCATCGTGTGCTGATCACAATACTTTCTGTGCTCTTTGAAGATCCCTTGGCTGTTTACAGGGCAAGCCGGGAAAAAAAATTAAAATCCTACCGAAAATCACAAAAATCACCTTAGTTGTGGATGTGGGTAAAATCAAAGGGAAATGAAATCATGCAAATCAAAATCATTATGTTATTTAGCTAAACAATGGCCAATAAAGGATATAGCAGAGCTACATCTGAAGTATGAGATCTACGAGCATCATTTGCTGGTAGAACAGAGCAGTGGCCGATGAAGGGATGTGAAGGTTATCAACAAACAAAAAGGTGCATAAGTCATTGCATGCTTCGATTGGTGTGAATATCGATTAACAATTTAGCTTGCAGGTTACAACTGCATATCATTCAAGTGAGATATAATGAGGATCTTCTACGTTTCTTCTTGGCGCTGGTCTTAGGATTCAACAAAAACCAGTTTGAGGGATGGAATAAAAAATTTTTTTACAAGATAGAACATAATATACACCCAAACTCGTTGTACCTTCACGTCAACTGTTGTGCCAGTGGTAATTTGGCAGTAAAACGGAAACGCCCTTAGCCAGTTTTACAGCAAGGGAGGTAATCAAGGTCTATGTAAACTACACGTAGATCTACAAGAAACGGCGAAATTTTAAGTCTGACACTAGCACAATATCTTCTTCTTGATAATGACTGATCCACTCAATTCTTGAGTATTACTGTCAGCGCTCATATTTTTAATTCAACCCCAAATTGTTATTCCAATTTTGATTTTAAAGCGAGGTTTTTAATGTAGGCCCATTGCATGTGAAAAACCCTACTGTAGCACAATGTAGTGGTAGTAGTAGTAGTAGTAGTAGTAGTAGTAGTAGTAGTAGTAGTAGTAGTAGTAGTAGTAGTAGTAGTAGTAGTAGTAGTAGTAGTAGTAGTAATAGTAGTAGTAGTAGTAGTAGTAGTAGTAGTAGTAGTAGTAGCAGAACTAGTAGTAGTAGTAGTAGTAGTAGTAGTAGTAGTAGTAGTAGTAGTAGTAGTAGTAGTAGTAGTAGTAGTAGTAATAGTAGTAGTAGTATTAGTAGTACATGCAGTCGTGGGCATGGGATCACAACCTACAGCGTTTCTCTCCTATTCTTTGCGAACAATCTTTGCCTCGTCCCATTTCACACTCGATCTCGTCCCAATATAATACTAAAAATGGAAAGCGATTGTTCAATTCAAAGTTATTAATATCATAAAGACAGAGATCGTTGTTGTTATTATATCCTTCGTATTCTAATCATATTAGATCTAAATGCGCCAACGCATTAAGCCCAGGAAGATGTGCAACACGATGACATGATGAAATTAAAAAGCATACGAATGCAAAGTGGCAAAGAACAGCAAGGTACATATTACTTAATTGATGGCATCTGCGGAAGGCAACATGCTGCAGTGAATGGAGGACACTTAATCATCGATCATCATGATTCTCATTTCAACGTTGATGATACACCGTATAATACATTTATAATATTTATTATAATCTAGGAGAGAATAGATGCTAATGTTGATAGCCGATTACGATCATAATTTGTTTTAGCTTTTGAACCCATTTAAAAACACTCCTTGTATTTGAAGTTTTGTCTAGGCCCCTACGCAGGATAATCAGGCTCATAAATATTAATAACTGTGATACTGGCCTTTTTCCCCGAGAAGAAAAAAAAATGTGTTTTGTTTTAAGAGATAGAATGTCAACGAATGTGTCTGCTTGATATATTTTGATGGAATATGTAAATGTAAATGAAGCCTTAGCACTTTTGTGACGTCTATGAATAATAGTATATTCTGTTCACACGCTGGATTGGTTTTCTGTCTCTTTCTCATGGCACCTTGGAGTAGCATAAGGCGCCAACAACAAAATCTCCATTCAACTCTATCTTGGGCCATTCGTCTGATATCGTTCCATGACCTTCCTATTTCTTTTCCTTCTTCTTCTACTGTCCTTGACCATTTTCCTGTTAGTCTTCCTGTCCTGCTTTGGCCCCGATGTGTCCATGTCAAAACTATGGCTGGATGTCTCATACTTTTCATTCTGACCTATCCACCTCCATATTTTCTTGGAAACTTCTGACACAATGTTAGTTATTCTTGTTCTTGCTACAATCTCTCTATTGGAAATTCTATCTTCCCATTTT
>JAXRKP010000685.1:5000-7500 GCA_037039925.1 Doris montereyensis | reverse complement strand
ATACTCAGTTAGGTGTGCTATCCTATATTATCCCTATGACATGATGTTCCTGACAGACAGCAAAGCTTCTTTATGTTTCTTTTTTCAGTACAATTATTTTCCTTTGTTCTTAAGAAGCAAAGATTAGATAAGACCAGCCACATCTTTTAAGGTTTGTAAAGACATTTTTACGTGCACTAGGTTCGTTTGGGATTTCAAAGGTTGTCACTCTGAAAAACCAGGTTATTGAATTCATAAATGAGCAATAATGTGAGTTTTTCGGTGGCTTAAAATATCCCCATTTTGTCTTCCCATTTCTGAATGCAAGTTTTGTATAGGGGTTTGTTGTTTTTTTTGGAGTGAAAAAAAAATAAGCAAATAAAATCTACGTTTTATTCATGTTGAAGAAAAACAGCAGAATTATGAATAAGGAGTGAAGAGCTTTTTGATTGTCCATTGTATTTGTTTGGCTTCGAAAATTACAATAAGTTATATTCTCTAACGTCTCTTTCGTATATTGTGTTGTATGAAAGCAAATAATCCTCAAAAGTTTAGTCTTATTCTATGTGACGAAATTTTAGCTTGACAAATCCTGGTCATAGACAGAAGCAGATTAACAAACTGAGCCCGCTACAAGAGTGAGTCACAGAATGACGATAACAAAAATCCAACACTTGTAGCAGCATGCAGCAAGGCAAATATGATCGTATTGCAGATTAATTATTTTTTTAATGATGAAAGTAATGATGTAAGCAATAAGCCATAAGAATTTTAAAAAAAAGAATGACATAATAATAGAATAAAAACCCACATGGCCGATACAGAACCAATCGTCTTCCTATGTAGTCCACTTGCTCTCTTAAATCTCAAGTTAAAGATCGATATATTTTTTGTGTGTGTTTTTTCAACAGTACAAAATTAAATGTAACTTCAAACTGTATCGAAAAAAACATCAGCACAGTTTTGAAATTTTCACGGCCACGAAGCCTTTCCATATTTCTAGGTGTAAATTAATGTAGTTTGTGTAAAGAGAAACGTCACAAAATCTCCACGGTATCTATGACCACCTCTCTGGGTATTTAACACTGACAGTACAAGTAGTGACTTTGAAAACTCGAGAAAATGTTTGTCACAATTCTAACAGCAAACTTTACAAATCTGTTAAGGCATCTTTAAATGACTGTGCATATTGTGTAAATCGCGCATCAAACTTAACCACCCATCTCCGATACCGGTATTAAGATTCTTACAAACCTGCAAAATCATGTTCAGCTTAATATCTCAAGAAGTACTAAAAGACACGCCCTTCAGTGGAACCCACAGGGGCAGAGGATTAGGGTAGCCACGAATAACCTGGAGAAGGCTAAGGGGGGGGGGGGAGGGGGAGATTTGAAGAGATGAGGTCTTTTGTGGAAGGATTTAACAAGAAATGCCCAATATAGGAACTAATGGAAGTCTGTTGTTCGTGGCCAATACTCTGGTATAGGGTAAAAAGGCAACGATTATGAAATATCTCAAGATTGCACAGCGGCGAGTTGCCAACAATCAACACATCAGTTCCAACACAAGCACAACCTTCCGGAACCTAACTCTTAAAATGCCACCTTAACCGCCTATCAACGAGAAAGCAATGACGAAAAGAGACGCTGTTGCTACCTTTCCATTTATTTCGGCACTCCTTTACACCAGGCATCAAGTGGTTAACAGAGAAGAGAACGATGAAAGAAGATGTTTTGTCTTGTTCAATACAAAATCAAAACGAGGCAACACCTTACCATTCGCCTTTGTGTCTTGTTCGTGATGTCATGGGGTGCAGAAGTTGAAGCTCAGGACGTAAAGCAGTGAAATGGATCAACGTTATCATCAATGAATGCAATGTCAAAGTTAAGGCAAAACAGTCGACCAAGAATGGTCCAAATTGGAAAAAATAATGGCAGAGTAAAGCATCTTATAATAAAGTCATGACTAATCAATGGAAAGATGGATGGGTGGACAGATAGATGTAAAGATGCAGTGGATAAAAAGATAGGTTAATAAATAGATCGACACATAGATAGATAGATAAATAGATAGATAGATAGATAAATAGATAGATATAATATAACGGTAGAAAGATAGTAATATAGATAGATGGATATATAGATTGATATATAGATAGATAGATAGATAGATAGATGGATAGATAGATAGATAGATAGATAGATAGATAGATAGATAGATAGATAAATAGATAGATAATAGATAGATAGATAAATATATAGAAAAATAGATAGATAGATAGATAGATAGATAGATAGTAAGATAGATTAATAGATAGAGATTAACAGAAAGACAGACAAATAAGCAGATAGATATATATTTCCATTATTGAAACCATTTTCAAACAGACTGCCTCATCGTAAGCTCTGATTAAGCTCATTGTCTAATCTATCTGATGCGATACTTAAAAGTGAAAAAAGGTTGAACAAGGCTGGAATAATATAATACAATTATAATGGTGAAATGTGAATGAAAGTGTAGT